>CM052195.1:1187138-1202133 GCA_028455805.1 Lasioglossum figueresi
TAAGCAGTAATTGGTACATGGCTCTATTTCGTTTGCGGTAATACGTAGAAAATGTTATCGACCATGTGTTTTGATATTTTTTTATGTTGTATTAGGTTTTGAAGGCTACCAATTGTTAAGATAATGGTTTGACTCTCAAAGCACAGCAGCAGAAATAGCGCTAAATTTAAATTTTCCACTCTTGTTGGGACACCCTTTAGAATCGAAGAAATAATACAAGTTGCACAACACAGCTACGTGGAAGTCAGAGTAAGTAATTTTTTTGTCTTTATTACAGGTGAGACTGGACAGAAGGAATGGTGTACATTAGCATATTGGGAACTAGGCGGTCGAGTGGGTCGTCTTTACCCTGTGGAGCCTTTGACGGTGAATGTGTTCGATTCCCTCCACGATGGCGATGGTCTTTGCTTAGCGAAACTAGCTGAGAACCATGTTGCACCACCTGCGGTCCAAAAAACAAGGAGCAAAATCGGTCTTGGTAAGAATACGTTTTATTTTGTGAAAATGGGGATCGGACGAGGGTTAAGGTAGTAGACTCGTTTCCAGGATTGCAAGGGTGCGGGATGCGCCTTCTCCTTTCTCGATAATACAAAGATGGGGTTTTTCAGTAGTCAAAAACGCTAGATAAAAGATCGATCTAGGGAGCGAACGCCTTCAAAAGTCCTATTTTTCCGTTCACGAGGCGTAATTTGCATTATTCGGCAGCGCGTAGCTGTCGCAGCTTTATACTTCCGAATAATGCAAATTGCGGCTGGTAAAAATCCCTTCTTCGCATTATCAAGAAATTAGAAGGCGCGTACCGCACCCTTGAGGATTCTTGAGGGCGATTGCGGCCTAGATTTATCTTTTATCTAGCGCTTTTCTTCTGGAAAACTCCGTCATTGCGCTATGAAGAAATGAGAAGAAGCATCCTGCACCCTCGCAATCCTGGAAAAACGTGTCTAGCCCCTTAATGAAACGAATCGAAAGTTTGTGGAGACTAATAGTTGCATTGTGTGTTGCAGGTGTAATGCTTAGTCAAGAAGCAGACGGTGTGTGGGCGTACAACAGATCTGAGAGCCCGATCTTCGTGAACTCGCCTACTCTGGATGATCCGGAGTCTAGAACGCTGCTCGTCTATCGCGTGCCTCCAGGGTTCTGTCTGAACATCTTCGACCGAACCAAAATACTACAGCTTCCATATGGCAGTGGTACCGTAAGAACGACCAGTCAGGCTGCAGGTTTCGCCTCTGGTCCTGTTGATATCAACTCCGTCCGTATCAGCTTCGCCAAAGGCTGGGGACCGAAGTACGCGAGACAAGAAGTCACGTCTTGTCCATGTTGGCTCGAAGTTCTCCTAGCGCCATGCAGGTGATCCCTACGACTCGTCGCGAAGGTATTCAGTCTCGTCCATTTGCGCATCTTCCACCTCCTCGTCGTCCTCGAAGAGGACCAATCTGTGAAAACTGACGCAGCAGCAAACGACGATGCTCCGTCCCCAAAGGCTGCCAACGGATACTCGAACGACGTGGATAGCCGCCAGCAGTCTTACCAAAGTACGCCGCCATACATCCGAGAACAGCGTCGTTTTCTTAACAGAGAAAAACGAGAGATCGCTCGACTTCGAGTGTTTTTATATTGTATATCCTTGTGCCTGCGAACGGTGGACGCACAGTTTCACGTGGTACTCGATTATTCGTAGCATCGGAACTCGTTCAATTTCCTATTTGTCGATACTATCCTTCTCGATCGGTCGATAAATACTGTTGCACTTTCTTGATAATGTTAAATGAGATTTCACGAGAGAAAAATAAAAACGAAACTATAATAATAAAAAGAAAAAAAAAAAAAGAGCAAAGCGGAACGTCATCCGCCAGGGTCTAGTCAGTGGGGTATTTAACGTTTGTAAGCGTGACGTTTTTTTCTTTTTCTATGTCTCGCGTCGAGGCTAACAGAAAACGAGATCAACGCTGTATGAAATCACGGAAAGTGCGAGAATACGATTTACACGGCCGATACGCGGGATCATTCTTCTTCGTGGTATCGACGGCACGCATGTTCGAATGTCTACATTGTCTAGCCATGTCCTCGTTTACGATTAATCATTGCACTGCGAGGAAGCAGGAATTTGGGCTTCCGATGAGGTCTAGTCAATGGCGTTTTAGAGCACCGCGATTCGTGTTGCTCGCATGGATTCCGAATCCATTTAAATTATCAAGAAACGAGAACATCGCCAACAGAATCGAGGGAGGTACTTGGGCGTTCTACGCGAGATCCCTTTCCGGAAATACATTTCGATCGTTAACGCGAACGGTATATGTGTATATACTTCTAATAGAAATTTCCTTCGAACATTGTCGAGCTCGTTGTAATCTGCTAGACTTAAACGAAATCATCGTCAACGATCGAACGATTCGATCAGATCGATTCGACGTCGATGGATGTTCGTCACGAATTCTACTCGTAGCGTTCGCGGTTCGACGGAGATGATCAACGTGCTCGACGGAGATGATCAACGTGCTCGATCGTATGCTATGTTGCGTTTACGTTTCAAATTATCGTGTACCACTAGTGCTGCGATTGTCCCCGGATCGTCGTTCGGTGCTGTACGTACAATAACGTGTACATACACTGTGCCTTCCCAGCTTCCTTCGTGGTGCAATGCGTGCGAAAGAAAAAGCAATGTGCGTGCGAGTGCGTGTACGCGTGTGTCCAAGAGAACGGGAGAGTGAGTGATCGAGAAGTTCGTGTGCCAGCTAACGGTTTGCATCAAAACGCCCGAGAGCTTCGTTCTACAGTAATACGATACTGTGATAAATAGACTGCTGATCTTTATGCATTTATGGCTTCTAAAAATATTCAAACAATGCTGGAGTATTAAATTCAACAGAATTTAGTACGATTTTTATTTATTTTCGATCTACAAATGCTAGTACTAGACTGCGGATCTTTGTGCACGATAAAAACTGCCTGCATCGATTGCAAGAAATAGAAACCAAATTGGATGTTGTTTCTTTCCTTAATGATTTTGATAGGCATCTTCAATTTTTAAAATTTTCCAACAATTCTGAATTTCGTCTACTCGATTTTGCTATAAATGCATCAAGATCCGCGGTCCAACTATTACTAGTGAAAATAGAATTTTATTTGGTACCACTTTCTTCTTATTTGTCTAAAAAAATTGAAAATTGCATAAACATCTGCAGTCTAGTGATGAAAGTTCAACCTGGGTTTCTTTCTCCTCCTCCTCCTTTTCATCCTCCTTCTCATCCTCTTCGTCCTCCCCACTCTTTTCCCCGTCAAGTTATTCGGACGCGTTTAAACGATGCACCGACAAAGAAAGCAATCAATCTGTTAAACGTGTAACATTGTACGCAAAGAAAACGGAAACGAACATAACGCTTGAATAAAACGGAACAGATCAAACAGCGAAAAAAGAAGAAACAAATTCTAACGATTACGGTCCATAGGTAGACGTTCACATTTATAAGAATTCTACTGTTTTTCTCGGACTAATTTTGCTACGAATTTTCAACGACTCGGAAGGTTGGCGCGTGCGAGTGATACGTTTTACAAAATTTTATCGTTCGCGCGCACGCGAGAAAGAGAAAGAGAGTGAGAGAGAGAAGAGAGAGAGAGAGAGAGAGAGAGAGAGAGAGAGTGCTTGCCGAAATCCGCCGTCACGGATCAGCGATTTCTGAATACCGGAAACGACACATGACTACAAGGAAAGCGAGAGTGTACAAAAGGAGTTTGGAACGATGATGTTGAACTAGTACACGTAGATACGGTGTAACATGTACCACCACCAGTCATACGTATTCATTCATACGCGAACAACACACAGTTACACGCACACACAGCCAACACACCGAGAGAGACACATACACGTAAACACGAGGCATGTATAGAACGCAATCGACTGATCGAATAGTTTTCTTTTCTCGTTCGAGCCGGTTAGTTACTTTTCGTACAACCGCTTTTGTCGGTATCAAAGCGGACGTCTGATTACGTATGGATCATATGGTGTCCGTTTGCGGGACACGATTTCGCGTATGACACGCCGAACGATATATTGTGATGCATATATTGTCGCTTAAATGTTATATATTGATTATGTATACGTACGTATACAGAAATGTTCATAGGTAGCTAGCTAGCTATATCTACCGCAACGGTGTGGGTCCCGAGACCTGTACGCGAGGCTTCCGAAAGGCGATGTTAGGTCAATTCTACGGAGTACTATTCGAGCAACGTTTGTCTCGAGCGGGAAAAGGAGAGAAAATAAAGCAACGCTTTCGGCTTGCGAATCGCCTCGCGTACAGGCCTGCGAGAACCGTCGACGAGAAAGAATTGTTCTGTCGGAGACAGTCGTCCAGTCCGTGGACAGCTACGTTGCTTTTTATAGTCCTTTTTTCACGGCTCTAACCTGCTACTATAGTCGAGGTTGGCTCACCGCTGGAATAGAACCAAAACCGCGTACGATCGTTTTCGAAGAAGCGAGCTTTCCTCGCAAGAGAGAGTATGTGTGCGTGCGTGCGTGCGTGTGTGCGTGTGCGCGCGCGCGTGTGTGTGTATGTGTGTGTGTGTGTGTGTGAGTGAGGGAGAAATGATCGTTCTTGGAGTGAACGCGGAGCGCAACACACGACGACCCATATAATTTGTACAAAATATTTTATTTTCTTTCGTAAAGATTCGATTAAAAATAAGTTTACTTACTTTGTGAATTATATCACCCTTATTCGCAGTTGGACGCAACGGATCGAGGCGGTTTACGACACGCAGAATTTATTCAACATTGCGCCGAGCCGGATGTACAGTTCAAGGTGTACTTAACAATATTTTAGAATTTGACGCGCGCGAAACGAAATTCTCCTACAGAGTGTACCAGATAAAGTGTTACAAGCTCTTTTCTTAGAATCTAATGAGGATATCGAATTCATTTTGTTTTTAAATTAACGGTTTGAAGAGGGCTAATATTTTAGTATGTATTATAATACATTTTTATGGGGTAATTTTTTGGGCGAGAAAGGAGGCCCCAACATTTTTTTGAATGGAAAGTATTATTGATTTTTTGTTATTGTGATACCTCTAAAATATTGGCCCTCCTTATTCGTTTAACTTAAAAATAAAATTAAGTTGGTATCTTCAATAGATAAAATCATTAGATTTTCTACGAAAATAGCTTGTAACACTTTATCTGGTACACCCTTATATACAGGATGTCTCAAAATTGTTGTACTCAGATGTCAGCCCTTTCAAGGAAATGCACCTTTTTCGGACACTCTGTATGTATCGAGATGAACGAAAAATATTTATTCGTATTCTTTATTGCAAAATAAAAACGACTAGATTCTATAGAAAAAGAAAAGAAGAACGAAAAGAGTAGCATCCTTCGACACCAGCATCTCGATCGAAGTCAATAGACCCTACATTGAAAGAAAGATCTCATTCGATGTTATTAGCATCGACATATTATAACTAGACTGCGGATGTTCATGCAATTCTCAATTTTTATTAACAAACTTCAAGAAAGTGTCACGAGATAAAATACTATTTTAATTGGAGCAGCCTTTGTAGATCCAAAACAAATAGAAATGTTATTAAATTCTGTTGAATTCTATATTCTAGCAGTTTTTGAACATTTTCATACGCCATAAATGCATAAACATCAACAGTTTAATTATAACGTATTGTTGAGATGATTTACTATAAAATACTCTCGGAAAGAAGTTTCAACGTCAGAACTTCATTCCCGTTTCTCTTATTTTTATACAGTAATTTCTCGACAGAAATGTTAAGAAGTTTCCCTCGTTAGGCAGTTTGCAAAATTCGTCCTTTTGTCTCCATTTACTTGCAGTTTAATATCTTGAAAACCTATTCCCGAATCGATCCAGCTGTTATATTTTTATTGAGAAATCCCCATTAGTGGTTGTACCAAAAAAAGGAAGAAATGATCTGTCAAAGTTACTCGTTAACTCCTTGCCGTATCATTTTCTTTACAGTTACAGTGATTAAAACGTCTTTATCCCCAAAAATGTCGTAGAAGAGAAAGGAAAATTTATATTTGAATGCTTAGATCTGTTGGTATTTTCATAAATATAAAGACGAAACGACAGAAGAAGTTGCACGTTATAAGCCGAAGATTTTCTTACAAAACATTGCTTAAATTATTACTAGACTGCGGATATTTATGCAAAATAAAATGTTTATACATCGTTTACAAGAAAATTCTTCTAATGTTTCATACTTTAATAAACAAATTAAAAAAATACTGACCGAGATAGTACAGCGAAGGCAAAAGACTGGAATGTTAGTTTGAAAAATTTATTTTCTATAACATTCGTGCAACGTGCGTTTATTCGTTCACACACTAGCACTATAATAGTGCCATTAACATGTTCCATTTTCATAGATACAGAATATCGTTTTCACGTACATGTAAAAGTAACATCCCACATTTAAATCGCTAAACTGGCATAGATCTAAATATGTAGTATGAGACTATTATACTAGTTTTCGAAATCTAAGAGCTTTTACTAGTAATGGTGACGTTATTCAATAAATAACGAATTCAAAGTTCGAAGAAAGCCTTTATAGATGAAAAAACCTTATACCGTAGAGGATATCGTGCAAATATTAAAGAAATATGAGATCGATTTGCGAGATTCATCGCTTACATAAAAAATTGAGGTTTCGTACTTTCGTGGAATCTTAAATACTAGAAATTTCGTAGGACATTGAATAGTCAATTAAAATCGAAATAAACAAAAGAAAAATATAATGTAAACGCAAGTTTTTCGTACGATGATAAAATTTAGTGGCAAATGCTTGTTTGTCTGTGTTCGTTCATCCTACAGTGATACGAGTAATAGGAAACTATGTACAACCATTTGTCAAAAGTAACACTTCAAAGAAGTGTCTGAAAATAAACCATTCGAGAAAGTTCCTTGAATAATCAGAAACCACCTTAAATTACCGTTATGTGGATAAACAATATTTTCTATGTAAAAAAATATAGCTGTAGATTTTATTTACATAAAATTGTATGGAGGACGATATAAATAGTTTTCGTTGCGGTAAAGTTTATATCATTCTATCTAATGATTTACAAAGTGAAAGATATCGGTGATACGTATGAGAATGACATGGAATGGTCGATCAATAAATTGCAATGACGCATTGCAATTAGTATAGTAACTTTTCTCTATTCCTTCTCACGTAGTTCAGCTGTTTTTCCTTGGTAACATCAGTGCTAACAGACCTCCAACTGGAATTAATTAAATGAAACGTAATTTTATAGCAGACAAATCCTAGAATACCAGTGAAATGTCTGTGGTTGTCAGTAGAACGACATCGGTTAAATTGCATTATTCTTTTGAGCCTTTCGCATTTATTTTCATGACTTTTTTTTCTGATAAAGACGTAAATCCTATATTATTAGGCTGGCAACTAAGTTCTCGACCCCCACATTTTCTCAAACAAAGTCATTTATATACAGGGTGGGGCAGTAACTATTAGCACCTCAGATATCTTTGAAACTATAAGTTTCACAGAAATATTTGCCGAAACAAAATTGCACAGTAAGAAGGTGGCCATCCGGTGGCGATAGTAGTTTTTTTGCAGGTGGACGTACTTCGGACATTTGAAGGTCACCTCCATTTTTTTTAATGGATCGGTATGTTTTGGCTTCCGTATCACGATAGAGGATCTTAAAACGAGTTCAACGACCTATTACATAAGGTCATTCAAGGTCATAAAAAGTAAAGAAATGCCGTTTTGTCGATGGGCTATACGTCAGATTCAAAACAATGAGTCTTTTCTTAATACCGTCTTATTTACCGATGAAGCAACATTCACAAATCACGGGAATGTTAATTTACACAACATGCATTTATGGGCAACGGAAAATCCACATTGGCTGCGACAGGTTGAACATCAAAGACAATGGTCTGTGAATGTATGATGTGGTATCATAGGTGATAAAATTATTGGCCCTTATTTTATCAATGGAAATTTGAATGGCAACATCTATGCTAATTTTATTAAGGATACATTGGGTCTTTTGCTAGAAGAGTTACCTTTACTTACACGACAAACCATGTGGTACCAACATGATGGATGTCCTGCACATTATTCATTGATTGCGCGAAGGGAACTCGATGAAAAATTTCGAAATCGTTGGATTGGACGCGGCGGTTCGATATCGTGGCCAGCTCGTTCACCAGACTTAACACCTCTAGATTTCTTTCTGTGGGGAACACTGAAAGAGAAAGTGTACAAAGAAGTACCAACTACGTCCTACGATATGCAACAGCGAATTATTGCAGCCTGTGCGTCAATAAGTTCTGACACCGTAAGACTTGCAAGTCAATCAATCGTAACAAGAATCCAACAGTGCATCGACAGTGATGGTCAACATTTCGAACACCTACTATAAACATGTTTCATTTACTACCAAAACCATAAGTATTATCGCATTTCTTTACTTTCTATGACCTTGAATGACCTTGTGTAATAGGTCGTTGAACTCGTTTTAAGATCCTCTATCGTGATACGGAAGCCAAAACATACCGATCCATTAAAAAAAATGGAGGTGACCTTCAAATGTCCGAAGTACATCCACCTGCAAAAAAACTACTATCGCCACCGGATGGCCACCTTCTTACTGTGCAATTTTGTTTCAGCAAATATTTCTGTGAAACTTATAGTTTCAAAGATATCTGAGGTGCTAATAGTTACTGCCCCACCCTGTACATTGTTTAACCGCGAGTATTTTATATCAAATTAATCGCAAAATTCAGAGCTTTCCAATGATATACAGTTCGAAAGGATTGGTCACTGAATAAGGTTATAATGATACAATAAAAGAATTACGAAGCAAAAGGTCGCGAATTTGGTTGGCAACATAATATAAAGGTGAATTAATGCATGAACTGAAATTTTTTGAAATTGTGTGACATATGCGGCGTTTTTCCTGCCAACCACAGATATAATTGAAGCCGCACTTACGGATCACTAGACTGCCGACCAAGAAAATTGGTATTTCGCAGCTAATGTCGAGCAACATTCCGAAAGCCAAATTGCTGGCGATCGCCCCGATTCTGCCAAAGAAGGTCATCATACAGATGGCAACGGCGCCCACGTGCGTCGGAAATATGTCGACCACGATACTCCCGATTACGAAATTCGCGGTGACTATTGTCAATGAGAACACGCAGGTCACCATAAGTATCTGCAGGGAGGATTGAACGAAGTAGATCGCGAAGCCGAATACGCCTGCCAATAGCATAGTTGTCACTGGAAAATAAAATATTGTTATACGCAATATTTATACACAATATTAAATAAACACGACTTTTTTTTTCTAAATAAAACTTAT
This sequence comes from Lasioglossum figueresi, assembly GCA_028455805.1. NCBI lineage: Eukaryota > Metazoa > Arthropoda > Insecta > Hymenoptera > Halictidae > Lasioglossum > Lasioglossum figueresi. The sequence continues at coordinate 1,196,500 of CM052195.1, forward strand.
CGATAGAAGTAAGAACCATTGCGAACAACATGGTCTGTCAACGAATTACAAGTTTCTTCATTGTTTATGATGAAAATTGAATTTTTTAAGTTCATATAAATCAATGCAAAGAAAAGACCGTATGCTCGTAGATATTTTTCAAAAGTCTCATGTCTTCCATACCAGAACTTTTACCACATCCAAAGAAACCATATAAAGATGAATCGAGCATTGTTCCTATCCCTATATTATTATTAGACGGCGGATCTTTATGCAAAATAACTTTATGCAGCAAACTGGAGTGGAATAGAAAATAATGTTCTTTCTTAACATGTTTAATAGATTAAAAATAATATACAAATATATATGTTTAAATTCTTGTAATGTTTTTACTGTTTTAAATTACACCTACCCATTTTTCTTATAAATGCATAGAATCCGCTGTCTAATTATTATAATTAATCCACGAAAATTGATCTACAAGGCGCATTAATGCATATTTGTTTGCATACCTGGAATTGTTCGTCGACCAACACGATTGGCCAGATAGCCAGACGCGACATTGCCAAGCAAGCAGAACGCATTGATAGTCAGCGAATTAATAAAAACCATTTCGTCCATATGAGGCTTGCATTCGTTCGTGGTAGTCGGCAAATCGGCTATAATATTATTTAAGGCAGCTTTCGGGTTGTTTTCGTCGATCAATCTGCACACGCTCACTGTCTGGTTCGGATGAAGAGTTTGGTAGTTCTCGAAACGATTGAAGAGCTCTGGCAACCATAGCCCGAAACCATAATATCTAAAATGTAATTAGATTATCGAGGCGTTGCTCTAAGACAGTTAGAGAAATAAATATTGAAGCACTTCACTGAAATTGAGATCGGAAATGTCATTATCGAAATTTATACTTTCCGATATTTATATTTTTAATCAACGAGAAGATATATTTATGCTTGAACAGATTTTCATACGCAATAAAAATGATTTACATCGATTGCAACGGACAGGAGTCAATCAGAAATTTCTTTGTGCCTTTAATCATTTGTGCAAGTTGGGATTAATTGTATATTCTAATATACATATTCTATGTATGTATATCCTAATTTTTTTAAATTTGTCCCTTGCTTTAACAGTAAACCTACCGAGCTTTAAAAGTAGCCGGTACATGTTGCTTTATAAAAATAACAAGATTTTTATTTGAACTTTGTGCGGTGCATATTATAATATCTGCGCTACTAAATATATATTTATTTAGTCATTGAACTGCGGATTTTTATGCATTTACGAAGAAATTGGTTAGGTGAAATATAAAACATTAGTAAATTAATTAATAATAGTAAACACATTTGTGAAAGATTAGAAAAATCTAAGAATGGTATTACGATGTTCTCGATGTAAAGAATCTACTAAGGGATGAAATTGAATTTTTATGTAACCCCTGCGGCTTAGAATCGTTGCATAACACTTTTATTTTGCATAAAGATCCGCAGTTTATTAATAATTTACTACGAAGGCATTTTTATAATTTCAATAATTGTGAAATAAAATATCTGGTACCGGTCATTTGGTGGTGGTAGATTTAGTGTTAAATTGCACCTACTCATTTTTACCATAAATGCATGAAATCCGCAGTCAGAATCAAATTAAACAGCAAGGAAGGGGCTGAATATGAAGACACTTACCCAAACATATTCGTGAAATAAATGGTCCAACTGAGAAGCGCGTAGTTCAAAAGTGGCGGTGATGCAAGGCAACGCATTTGTTGCCAAATTGTTTTCAGTAACTCTGTTAACACTCCAGATTTCGAGTAATTGGACATATTGCTATTAACATTGACCGTCTCATCGGGTAATAAAATTTTTACCTAAATAAGAAATGAATACACATTTAATTTTTCTTTTACTTATTTTATAAGCATAATAATTTGATCTTTTACTTATTTTATAAAATTAATACTCACAGGGTAATCGTCCTCATTGTTTCCCGTGTTTATCGCGTAGATCTTTCGCAAGATCATCAACGCCTCTTCGGTTCTGCCTTGAGAGACCAAGAATTTTGGACTCTCCGGGTATCGTGTAGCTATCAGAGTTACCATTAACGTTGGCACTCCAATAATGGCTAAGAAAAGCCTCCAGGAATTGTACACCATTCCGTGGAATTGAAAAGATATCGGCAACGGTATGATTAGCCACGCTAAACCTGCACAGAAGACAAAAATTATTATTTCTTCACTCACCGATATTGTAGAACGACGCATTTCGCACACGTATGTTAAAAGCTTTGCGCGAATAGCTGTTACCGGGTTTTATCAGACCTGTACTTTAGAATTGCAACGTTTTTATCACGGAAAAGTTGATTGTCTAAATTTATTTTATCGATTGATTCAATTTGCTTTGTGTATTTTGATAGTTAAATACTTGTTCCCTTCAATATTCTTGTGATTTTATAATTCATCGACTTTTTGTCATTAACTGTGTAAAATCTGCGGTCTACTTTTTCATACATTAAAGTTAATTTAATTTTACGTATTTTGATAGTTAAATACTTGTTCCCTTCAATATTCTTGTGATTTTATAGTTCATCGACTTTTTGTCATTAACTGTGTCAAATCTGCGGTCTACTTTTTCATACATTAAAGTTAATTTAATTTTATGTATTTTGATAGTTAAATACTTGTTCTCTTCAATATTCTTGTGATTTTATAGTTCATCGACTTTTTGTCATTAATTGTGTAAAATCTGCGGTCTACTTTTTCATACATTAAAGTTAATTTTTTATAATAATTTAATATTTCCCATCAATAATATTAAAGTTTCTTTAAAATTAATTTTTGTATATTAAATCAGCCCACACGTTTTCAACTTTTTAAAGAAATTTGAAGACAACCATATTATGTTGTGTAGAAGTTTAAATTAAAATCGGAAATTGATGTTCAATAGAAGAGAAAGTGTTTGTGGTAATTTATTCTGTGGAAACACATTATACTTGCTTTCGAAGTTTTTTATGTTTAAAATATGATAGGCCCTTCAAGATCTACTTTTTTGTACATTAAATTTTATACATTTCCTATTTTTTAAAGAAGTTTGAAAACAACCATATTGAGTTGAGTCGGAGTAGATGTAGAAGAAAATGATAGGTTCTTCAAGAATGTAAATTACAAATGCCAGGTTTTTAGGTCTGCAAGCTAATTACCGTAAGAATATGAAAATACTCTAACCCACGTGCTTGAATATCAGGTTTATTTAGAAAAGAAATTATTTAGATTACCTGGCAGTATTAACCACGATAGTGTCCAAAAGAATCCAACGTAACAGATGGCTTTCACCCTTTGTTTCTCTGCGTGGAATTCGCCGAGATACGAGTAAACTAATGAACCAGGAGCTCCGATGCTGAAAAATAGGCAACGAAATTATGTGTAAATAAAAACGTGGTAAAATAAGTATTTTCTTTGAAATGTTCTGAATTCCATCAACAATTGACTTTGTTTGTGTCGTCTTTTCTTTTTAAAAAATTCATATGCATCCACTACTTTCATTTTCTTAAAGAACTAAAGTTTCAAAAGATCTTTTTTGTTTTATACTCGTTTCAAAGAAAGAGAGAGAGAGAGAGACAATAATAGTTTTAAGCTGTGTCCACAGTGAACAACGACGAGCAACTTTCAGTTGATATTGCATGTATCTTAAAAGAAGAAGGCAGCAAGAGGCGACAAAAATTGTGTGAGCGAGAACACTGTGAACATACAGTGAAACGAATTAGTATGCGGTCGTTCTAAAATCTAAAATGACGATAACTTTTTCAATATTGTACTATACGATTTGAACTTGTTTGGGAAGTTAGAGCAATTAGTTTACTACAGGATGTGAGAAGAAATTTTTTCAAAAATTGCTATTGATCGGAATACAAAACGTATCTTTTAAGTTTTCAATATAGGCCCACACATATAAAAAAGTTGTAGAATGCAAGTTTTAGTATTTTTTCTACAATTTCGAACAATTGCAATTTTAGAAAAAATTTCTTTTCACGTCCTGCAGTAAACTAATTGCTCTAGCTTCCCAAACAAGTATAAATCGTATAGTACAATATTTAAATAGTTATCGTCTTTTTTAGACCGTCCGAATATTAATTCGTTTCACTGTAGCTTTAGATTTCAACGTGACGAAAGACTTACAAAAATCCACTAAGAGCTCTGAAAATCAACAGTACTTCGAAGCTTTGAGACAGACTTCCTCCGATCGCTAAAATGCTGTCACACGTCATTGTCAAGAGAATGATGTATCTCCTGCCATAAGCGTCGGCGAATACTCCCCAGAAAAGAGCACTGAAAACTCCACCTAACAGAAAAGAATTTCTAATGAGAATTTCTTAAACACTTCTTCGATTAATATCAATTACGATAAAATAAATCTTTTATTTTATTTATTTATTTTTATTATTCTTATGACAAGCTTGTCGCATAGTATAATCTTCGTGTTAATTTATTGTATACAAACTTATCCTAATTTAATCTATTGTATTCAGTTATTTTCGTTTCAAATAAAATACTTAATTGTGGTTATTCACTATTAAATATTCGGAAACATGACAATGTTATTATTAACGACTAAGGCTTATAACTATCTAAATACGATAAGGTAAATATAACAATAGTAATCACATTTTATTACATACATTTTTAATCAGACTTTTAAAGAACAATTAAATAATATTATCTAGAACGACCTTATAAAGTTTCGTTTATGTTGGGTCGAGTAACAACTATTTTTTAACAATTGTAATTAGTCTCATTTTGTTAAATATCTTTAGATGACTTACTCCATATACATTATATATAGAAAAAGTTCGAACAAATATGTTTTTTTATTGTTTATTAGATATTTATTCGAACAGAAGAACTTTCTGCTCGAATCAATATTTATTTTATGCATTAAATGGAATGTAAGGAAATTGTATTTGATTAAAGAGGGATGTAATTTTGTGAAATGAACGCAGCTCTCTCTCTCTCTCTCTTTCACACACACACACACAAAGTCAAATTATGGCACCTATCTCTTCGAGACAACAATCTTAGCCACAATATTAATCGACTGTAATAGCTCGAGCAGAGCGAGTGGGATGTTATATAAAAACTGTTCTTCAATTTTGCTAATGAAATAAGTGCTATCGAACGGGCCTAGTACGCTGCAATTAATGCGTACCTATAGAAAGAACTCGTATTTCTATGATTCAATGAAACTGACCTGACCACAGTGGATTTTATGCACTTATGAAAAAGGTGATTATGTTGTATACATCAATCTATGATTTTCTACTTACTAAAATTAGCGAAGAAATAAAGAACTTTTTACTTGTCTCTTATTTCTTAGAATTAGACCGCGGATGTTTATGCATTTTCCAATTTTTATCGACAAATTTCAAGAAAGTGGAATGAAATAAAATCCTACTTTTAATGATAACAGCCTTTGTAGATCCAAAACAAATGAAAATTGTACAAAATTCTATCGTATTTTATATTCCAGCCTTTTTTGAACATTTTCATAAGCCATAATTAAAGAACTTTTCACATGTCTCGTATTTCTTATAATTAGATCGCGGATGTTTATGCATTTTCCAATTTTTGTCGACAAATTTCAAGAAAGCGGAATGAAATAAAATCCT
>CM052195.1:1212047-1239175 GCA_028455805.1 Lasioglossum figueresi
GATGAAGAAGCAAAACACGAGTTATATTAGCATTAAAAATCGTGAACATTGAAGGGAGTACAATAAATTAAAGCGAAACCGTGAAACTCCAATGAAAAGTTCCATTGTCGAGTGTACTCTATTATGATTTCCTGAGTATCTCCTATCATCGTTTTGAAACAAAACTTAATTTCAACGCGATGAAGAAGCAAAAGACGAAAATGAAAGTATCCGGGGGTTTCGAAAAGCTGTGCAGCACATTCCAAAGCGATTTGAATAAGTAAATGAAGGTACTAACCGACCGAAAACGAAAGAGAGGCGATTCGATTCACCATTGTAGTTCGAGCATTCACCGATGTGTTCTGTCTGTCGAAGCCTGAGTGAAGACTGTTGGAAAGCGGGCAGAATCCACCGTTTCCTTCACGTGTCGCGATCAAGATGAAAAACGTCTACGCGATCCACGTCTGCGTCGCTTTAAATATTGTCACGCGCTTGCACGATCAGCCAACTACGGGTGGGAACACGATTCGCGGGTCCGAAAACCCTCTCTACCCAATTTCTTCCTTTGAAATCCACGTGTTAAATAATTCATTACTAGACTGCGGATGTTTATGGAATTTGCAATTTTTATAGACGAACCTTAAGGATGTGAAATCAAATAAAGTCTTCTTCTCAATGGTAGTAGCCTTGAAATAAATAGAAATAGTACTAAACTCTGTCAAGTTTTATGTTTGACCATTTTTTGAAAATTTCCAGGACCCATAAATGCAGAAAGATCCGCAGTCTATTCATTACTCAAAGATTGTTTGTGTTTCTCTTATAGAAGCTTTCAAATAAACCTTCTAAATTAATTGTTTTATTATAAACTTTACTATGCAGACTTGAAAAAAAACTGTTCCATCTGATTTAACACTAAACCTATCACCACCGTCAATACTGAACCATCATTATTATTTTACAATTATTGAAATAATAAAAATGATTTTATAAGAAAATTGATTGTATAAATATTTTTAGTAGAGCACGTATTATAATAGGAGCCGCACAAAGTCTAAATAAAATCAATATTGTCATTTTTATAAGGGAACATGTACCAGTTACTTTTAAGGCTCGGTAGGTTTAGTGTTAAAGAAAACTCTGAGGGTTTCATAAAAATTCTGCAGCACCAGATATTTCCCTAAACACATTGTTTGGGGCTGCAGCGGGAAACGCAGTGAGATAGTAAAATTTCATCTAAATCGACAAATAGTTATTGTTAGACTGCGGATTTTCATATAAAATACGAAATTGTTTCGATCGATTAATGTGAACAGCTGTCAAGTAGACGTTTCATTGCTCCTTCGATAATTTTATAAGCTGGGATTTATACATTGGAGCTCTTAAATTCTTTCGATCTGTCCCCTGCTTTACAGCTAAACATTTTCATCATAAATGCATAAAATCCACAGTGTAGTTATTATTAATAGTTACACATTAAATAATTATTACCATTTTGAGTAGGGCCGAACCGGCCCCGATCACTTAAGTTCCTGTGGGTAGCATTTCTTCCCATAATAATTCAACAGGAACAGAGGCTTTCATAAACGAGGCATAGATTTCTTCCTTTTATAATTTTAATAAGGAATATTTCAATTTTAATTATTGCAAATTTTTCGGTATTATTAACAAGGTACTGGAACCAAATTAAAAATTGATTTTTTCCATTAATAATTTTAATGAGTAGATAATATATCGATACTCATAAATTCCGTTTATCTTTCTACTTTTTGTCCGACTGTTCAAGCAAAGAGGGTAATGTGTTTTTCCTTTCTTATCTTTTCGATGTCGCTCGGTGGAATTTTAGTAAATGCGAAATAACTTTGAAGAAAGAGAAAACAATTTGAAGTACGAAGGAACAATTTTACGTCTGAGAGAGAGGTAGACATATCTTTCTTTGTAGGCTGAATATGCATATCCTTACATCTTTTTCAAGTATAAATAGTATAATATATAGTACGACTGTGGCGAACTTGCAGGCAGTGATAGAAGTCTATTTTAGCGTCACCGCGCCGTTGTACTAATTTCAAAAGCAAATCAGCTTTTCCTCAAGAGTCGAAGACTTCGTGCTAAAACTCTGATGGGATTCGCTTAAAAATTTATTAGATACAGCAGAACACAAAAACGAGAGAAGGAAAACGTTATAATACGAAGATATAATCACAATTATTACTTAATACTCCAATTGAAAAATAAAATTCGAAATACAACGAAAGAATTGTACAAAAATTAGTTCTACCAACGCTTGCAAGTTCAGCGAGACGAATGCTCAAATATAAAATGAATGATATTAGACTGCGAATTTTCTGCATTTATGACAAAAATGAGTAGGCCAAACGGAAAACAGTAAAAGCATTTAAAAAATTAAAAAATACTGTTCCATTGTTTCCAACTCTATAAATGTTTTATCGAAACTCTATTGTCAGAAAAGAAATAAATGTGGATGTAGCTCCTGTACCTTGAAATTAATAGAGATAATAATTAATCTATTGATTATACTTAAGTATTGTCATTACAATCAAACTTACGTAACGAAATTGTATATTTCATTAGCTTCTACAAAAAGAGCTTATTGTGCTTTACGTTTTATAATATTTATGGTGAGCAATATTCTTTTATTTATGCGAAAGTCAAACAATTCTGATTGCGTTATAGCGCGTGAATCATACGTATTGAAACGATTACAAAAAAACGGTGAAAAGTTGATATTCATTCGGTTCTTATTGTTACTGGTATAATAGAAGGTGTGACAGGTGAACAGAGCATCGATACCAGTCCTAATTCTTCGGGTCAACGAGCCTAATTACAAAGGACCGCGCCTACGACAAATACTATTATCGATACTCTCATTTTCGTCAAACATGCGCTAGTATGAATGGTAAAATTCTGAAATTTATAACACGAATAGAAGTTGCTTTTTCGCTTAATTGTCAATTCTATATTTTTCCTGTTTATTGCATAAATCCGATTTCTGTCAGTACTTTTTAGTTGCTACTTTTGACATTGTTGATTGATGAAACAAGCCTTGTTTAAATAAAGTAATACGTAGAGATGAAAATAAGCATATTAGCATTAAATTTACAACTTTTACCCGTCTTTTTTACGTCCGTTTTAGATCTGAAAGTCCGAAAAAGAAGTCTTTAAGACATCTTAAAGATGTCGTTTTTACGTCTGAAATAAGACGTCTTGAAGACATCTTTCTCGAGACGCGTGCGTTAAAACATTTCACATTTGTTCTTTCCATAAAGCTTTTACATTTTTATTACACCATATTGTGTGGGTGTTAATTCATTAATGCCCGATCCTATATTTCCTATAATTAAACTTCATTGTATTATACAGTGTGTCCCGCGAACTCTGTCCAGTTTAATATCTTGGTTACTTCAAACGATACGAGAAAATGTTACGTACAGAAGTTGTAGGGTTTGAGAAACTTAATAGACTTTGAGAAACATAATATGGTACAAAAGGTATTCTTGCAAATAAAGGCGTACACAAGATACAGAGGTCACCTTTGTTTTTTTTAAATGGAATGTCCAATTTTTATGCTCGATTTCGATAGATCGGTGTACTCTGAGTATAAAAGTACTAAAGTCTATTTGTCCTAAACCTTACCGACGCTGAGATATTTGACTGTTTCCATTCTATTACTGTCATTATGGAACGTATTCTTGGAACTTTCATTACAGAACACATTCATTTTGGAATGTATTTAAATATCTCAGCAACAACAATTTTCAGGACAAATACACTTTAGTAACTTTGTACTCAGAGTACACCAATCTATCGAAAACGAGCATAAAGAATTTGACATTCCATTTGAAAAAACAAAGGTGACCTCTATATTTTCTGTACGCCTCCACTTGCAAGAATACCATTTATACCATATTATGTAGTTTCTTAAACCCTACAACTTCTGTAAGTAACATTTTCTCGTATTGTTTGAAATAACCAAGATATTCAAGTGGACAGAGTTCGTAGGGCACACTGCATGTGTGATTTACAATACGAAAAGGGACTGGGGACCCTTCCAGTAGACGTAGCGTTAAAGACGTAGCGTTTTGTAACACAATACGTTCAGGAGACGTTCGGAAGCCGTCGCAAGACATTCGAGACGTCTTTAAGACGTTTTTGTGCTATCTGGATAGTTAATTGTAATTGCGTTTCGTCTTACATAAAACATAATTTACTGTTTCCAAAACTTAAATAATTATGTAACAATTATCAATTATGTTTTATTCGTTTATATTGCATTCTGATGATACTTATATATGATGCATGATTCTTGCATAACATGATGTTGCTATACAATAATTTAGTTTAAACGAAAGGGGCTCGTTATATGTATATTTAGCAATATTTATCATAATGTTTTTCTCTTTCCTAAGTAGAAAATATTCCGGGGTAAGAATTAGAATTACATGTAATGTTGCAAGAGAGTATCGACTCAAAAAACATTTTGAAATACATTATAATTGAAATTTGTTGGTTTACGTAACCTAAAAGGACGTTTCCAATAGTCTCGAAATGTTCGGTAGCGTTGCTTATGTCACAAATCAGTTATGCACCTTCAACATTTAGAACAGTGCTAAATTAAATTTCGTAAAAATTTCATATGTAAATGTTTGAAAATAAACAAAACAGATTTCGAAATAGAAAAAGAAGTGGCAACAATGTAGAATTACATAAATCGTAACGTTTCACTTTGGATGTGATAGGAACGGTTGGAATTGGAACTGTTGGAAGTCGATCTACGTCAACTTCTTCTATCTATGGTTATAACTACGGTACATACATAACCTAACATTATCATGGATCTATTTATGATTATTTAGTAACATTAGATAAAATAATATTTCTATCTGATTATTATTAGTTGTATAGCGAGTAAGTTGAATAGTACGTGTATCATACATGAGAAAATGACAATACCATTTGACCCTGTAAATGTTAATTGAAGTTGATTTCGTCGTCATAACCATTAATGACTGTATAAATAATGTTCTAGATCAACAAAGATGTTACAATTTAATACAACCTTTTGTACTATAAATGCAAGATTTGCGCCACGATTATGTTGGCGAATTACGGCATTGTTTACATCAAGTTCAACATCGGTTGCACAAGAACCTGGCAATGTTTTCAAGGTAAATGCTGTTTATGATTATTCATTCTGAACTAGTGATACATAAAAAGCACTATTTTGTTTCATTATTGAATGAAAGTTTATTTGTTGAAGCAAAATCATGAGCCAGCACCAAACACAGTCAATGCAGAACAAAAGGAAAATTTTAGTAAACTGAAACTGTCAGTATACAATTCGTTAAGGGACAATACGCTGATCGCTTCTAAAATTAAAAAATCCAACAATATAAACGATTTGTTGGATCTGATAAAGTTACCACATTTGTCCCAAAATGAAATTATAAGAGTAATGGATTCCATTATAAAGTGGGTAACTGAGAACAATCTAAATAATGTTGATAGTCAGACTGATATTTCAAATTTTAAGAAGAAAATTAAATCAGTAGAAATAAATGACAGACCAAGCATGATGCAAGACGACATTATAGCTAAGTATTCTGACCTTTCTACATCTTCAATGATCCAAGTAAGTAAGCCAATAATATACTTTCTTTATCTAACTCAAAATATGTTACAGGCAATGTGTCTGAGGCGGACATTCTATAGAATGCTAGATCTTTCTGGCAATGTATACAGGGTGGTTCACCAGATATTACCACCTTGATTTTCATCATTATTATTATTATTCGTGGCGAATTTTAAAATGGGATCGTATGTTTTTTCCTGCACCAATCGATGAGGCTTCATATTCTCTACAAAAAAGTATTAACCTATTAATATCGAAAAACCATTAGTTAAGGAGATATTTTAATTTTAGTGTTGTTATGAAATCAGAACTCTCTTAATAATGTTGTAATGATTTTATACACAGAAACGATTGAATGTGGCGACCGTCTACATCGCGAGATTTTCTGAATCAAAAAAGTAATGATTGTTTTACATTATGTAATAAAACTGTGGTATATTATTGCATTCAGTGATGATACGATCTTTCATATCAGCAATTGTAGTCGAAGCCTCAGTGTTTACTTTATTTTTCAAATAAGCCCATAAAAAAAGTCAAGGGCAAAGGGTAAACCAGGTGATCTTGTCAGAAAATGAATGGGACTACCTCGTCCTATCCAACGATTTTGAAATATTTGATTTAATGCATTTCTTGTTATTCTTGTATAATATGCAGGGAAACCACCCTGTTGGAGCCACATTGTAAAATATAAATAATTGCCACATCGAACTCGTAACATTAACAAGAGAGTTGTGATTTCGTAACTCCCTTACTAATGGTTTTCCTGAGAGGAGGATCCTAATCGACAAGTTTACCGCTATAAAAGATAAACATGAAAGAATATCAAGTATGGATTTAACACACTGCCCAATTCACTGAGGATATTATATAAAATATCACAAAATATACACACTGCTCGAAAGATCAGGCATTCTATGGAATAAATGTTCAATAATATCGATCGTAAGTTGCTTAAGCAAGAAAATCTTTTTTAAATGATATCGGCACATAGGTTCGATCACATGTTACTAAAACTATTTGCAAATTAGCACAATATTATTTCTCAACGTTTCGATCTACATTTAGATCATTTTCAAGAGAATCAAGTAACATTGCGTCTGTAAACACAAAATAAAAAGAATTAATAAATCATGAAACGAAAAGAAAAACCAGAACCAATTATACCATGAAACAATAAACCAAAACATAATTGCTACTCACTTGCTTAGTGTCACGAAAAAGATTTAAACTTTACAAATTAACAACCTGTGGGTGACAACCCATGTTGCTGCTACGACAGCAGACATGGTAGCAGCATTGGTTTCCATTTTCTGGAACATGGGTTGTCACCCACAGGTTGTTAATTTGTAAAGTTTAAATTTTTTCGTGACACTAAGCAAGTGAGTAACAATTATGTTTTGGTTTATTGTTTCATGGTATAATTGATTCCGGTTTTTCTTTTCGTTTCATGATTTATTAATTCTTTTTATTTTGTGTTTACAGACGCAATATTACTTGATTCTCTTGAAAATGATCTAAATGTAGATCGAAACGTTGAGAAATAATATTGTGCTAATTTGCAAATAGTGTTTTAGTAACATGTGATCAAACCTATGCGCCGATATAATTTAAAAAAAATTTTTTTGATTCTATGAAATGCCTGCCTTAGACACATTGCCGGTAACATATATACACATTTAATTTATTACAGGAAGTATTAAAGTTAGCACAGTCAAGAAGGAGAAACCCAAAAGAATTAAAATTTTTATTTGATAATATCAATAAGTACAATAAAAAATTGTCTGTAGGACAATGTTCAACCCTAATGTTCAGTATGGCAGCTTTATCTTATCTGGATGAGGTAAGTTAACAGCGTATTTAAGCAAAACTAATCAATGCTATTAAAGGATACATATTCAAAATAAAGTATATTGTAGGCATTCCTTGATAGTATGAGTTCCAAACTTATAGCAACTATCAGTAGTGTAAAATCGAACGCAGTGAACTCTATGGTCAAATCTATGTCAATACTTAAGTACAAAAATGCAGAATTTTTAAATCATGTATGTCAGCTAATTATTAAAAGTGAAGAGATGCGAAGTAATGTTTTATTAAATTACATACAATCATTTTCATTATTGGGCTTCATCACAGAAGAAGTAAATATGGTCATAGAGGTATGTACAAACAAGAGATAATTTATAAGTAAAACAGCAAGTATGGCAGGGCTTTAATTGATTTAATTATGAAATGAACTGTTATTTATGTACATTAATGGGCATTTTATTAGACAATTATAGGTATGTTATTCTCAGTTAATATTATACTCTTTTGGAAATCAAGAAAGAGTTATATGAAACATGAATTTTTATCACCAAAACTAGCAAGTTAGCAGAAACATAGTTTAAGATAATCAAAACCATGGATAATTATTAAAGATGTGCGAGAACTCGAAAATATCGGGTCGAGTCGGGTTCTCGAATATATCGTGACTCCCACAGGGTTCTCGCACACATCTAATAATTATACTTCTTTTATCTCAATTTATAATTATATATATAACATTCACTCACATGCAATACATGATTAAATTATTTCCAAGATTTAAAAAGTTAAAATACGAGGATATTTGGAGAACGTTATTACTAGACTGCGTATTTTTATGCATTTATGAAGAAATTGGTTGGGTGAAATATAAAACAATAACAGATTAGAATTTTTAATGCAACAAAATCATTGAGGGATGAAATCAATTTTTGTTTTACTCCTGTTGCCACAATCAATGCAGAACATTTTTATTTTACATAAAAATCGTCAGTCTAGTTACTAAATTTAAACATGTTCTATGCAAATTTCAATCAAATAACATCTTACAATTAGATATCTATGAGAGATGAAAAACAAATTTAAATGTGATTATTTGATTATTTTTCTAAGATTTTAAAGATACACAAAACTTAAGGAAAAAAGATAAAAATAAAAGTGCATTTGTTTACCTTTTCATACTTTAAATTATACATTGACTGTGTCAACCAGAAAAATTATTCTTAGCTTGAACATTGTGTACATGTACGAACACACACACACACAATTTCGTTAACTTTTTAAACTGTAGAAATAATTCAATTAGTTTAATATTTATAGAACTTACTACAAAGGACTTTTTATTTTATTATGAATAGAAATACAAGTCAGAATTAACAATAGATACGTTAGGAGTTGATAATTGGTTAAACTATGTTTGGTACTTAGTTTTACTAAATTATGTACAAAACTCACATGTTGAATCTGTATTAAACGAAGAATTTATCACAACAATATTTTCTGCAGGTGAGATTCCTTGGTTATACTATGTTATTATCCGCATACTAGTAACAAACTAATCGTTAACTTCTATTGTAGCAAGTGAGACAAATGCCTCGCAAGAATCAAAATTGTTAAACATCAATGGTGCAGCAAAATACATACTGAAAGATTATCATGGTAAATTATAATTAATTCGTATTACAATACACACTTCATAAAAGAAAATGAAAATAGTTTTTCATATATTTATACAAAATATTACTCTCAGGGCCACTGCTAAAGATGGATATTGTAAAAAATGAGGTAAAACCACATGCTGCAGATAAAATGTTATATGTTGACGCATTAAAAGAGACATTACAGTCCATATCACCATCACCAAAGTGTTTTAATATGAATGTAAATACGAAAATGGGCTTCCTGGTTGGTATGTAAAACAGTTAATTGTGTAAATTATTAAAAAGGAACATAACTATGGTTAGATAATATTCCAGATGCTGAATGTTATGTAGATTCTAAATGTAATCTTATTGATCCAAATGACACAGCAAAACAAGAACCAAAACTAACGAAGTGAGTGTTACATGAATGTTACCAACAACTATGTAAAGGTACCAGTTACCAGATACTTTGTGACGACTTGGAAGTTTTTTCATTAATTTGAAGGCATTCTGTAATTTATTTTGCATTATTTGTGATGAACGATTGATTATCAACCTTTTTTCTGTATCGTCAAATTTTTCTGGTTAATTCTGTTAAAATGCAAAAGAAATATTAATGAAGTTTTAATCCGAAGTTTTGGTCCTATTTACCGGACACAAGAAATTTGTGAGAACAAATTAATTAATTGATTTTTTTTATGCCGTAGCACAATAAAATCATTGTTTTATTATCCTCTGGTGTATCACAGTATCTTAGCATTTTCTATAATCGGAAACGAACAATTGCGTTGTCTCGGGGAATAACGATTTTAACTAATGTTTTCTATATCTTATACAAAAATTATTGTAATACTTTCGATTTATATACGAAGGGGAATCATCAAATTTATTTTTAAAATAAAGTCATACCAGGTACTTCATTTCATTTTTATTTATTTCTAAAAAGTTTGTATTGTATCCGATAACCGGATGAGGCACCGGATTGCATAATATTACCATTTTGGAGTAATTTTATATCATGCAAAACATAACATACAGAATAATTGTTATCGCAAATTTCAGATTAGGCATATTGGTACATGACTATCATTCCTATTGCCATGGAAATCACGATATTCACGGAGTAATTAAATTACGTGAGAGATTATTAGAGAATAGTGGATATAAAGTGGTACCGATTTCTTATCAACAGTTTGGTATAGACGATAAACTGCTTAAACGTGAGCAGTTTTTAAAACAGCATATTCAGAAATTATCATGAATGTAATATTATGTAATGCGTAATAAATAAATAATTAACACCGTGTAATTGTATTGTTATTTTATGTTTATTATATTTCTATTTGTAGTATCTATAAAAACTTAGTAAATTTTAATTGAATAAAAATAAATAATCATTTTTTGAAGGTACTTTTCCAATTAAAGAAGGTTTTATGACTTATGCGGTTCGAGAGACCGCATCGTAAAGTCCCAGTGCCGAAGGGTCAGGTAGTAACAGGTAGTAAGTAACAGTAAGTAAACAATATACGCGGCCCAGCCACCTCTATACAGAGGGAGAGGGAAAGTTGCATTTTACAACTTTTGTGTGTGTGTGTGTGAGCCTATATTGAAAATTTAAAAAATACGTTCTGTAGATGTGTCAATTATATGCACTGTAAAAGTTTCATCGAAATCGGTGATGCGGAAAAAAATGACAGGCATTGAAAGATGTAAGAATCCTTAGACTTATTGCAGTTAGAGGCCAAAATCGCGAAAATCTGCAATTTTTATCATCTTTAAACGTTTGTAGCTCATTGCAACGTCGACCGATTTTGACGGAATTTTCAGGATATGTTTAATTGACACAGATCTACAAAACGTATTTTTTAAATTTTCAATATAGGCCCACACACACATAAAAAAAGTTGTAAAATGCAACTTTTAGTATTTTTTCTACCATTCCGATCAATTGTAATTTTTGAAAAAATTTCTTTTCACAGCCTGTAGTAAACTAATTGCAGTAGCTTCCCAAACAAGTTCAAATCGTATAGTACAATATTAAAAAAGTTATAGTCATTTTTAGAGCGTCCGAATATTAATTCGAGTCACTGTATACTGTATCTCGTCGGTGGTGGAACTTATAGCGATGTGGTATTTCAGATCACTGTAAGTTTCACGTTATCACCGCGCCCACCTGTGCCCACTTGTCTATGTCGCTGAATGACACAGGGGCTTGGCAGTCTTTAATAGTATTTCGTCGGTGGCCAAAGTCGACGTCTACAGGTCTACTTCACGTTCACGTATTGTGATTTATTTAGTGAAAGGTGTTGTGTTTAATTTTGTGGTTATTTTATCAAAAGAAGTTTACTTAAAAATGGTAAATATTTATTGTTTATTCTCCACATTATTAGATTGATATGGTAACTTTAACCTTAACGATACTTTAAAAATATATACATCGACTTTTATGTAAGTGATCAAATTCTTTTAGATGCGATTTATGTTATTGTTCAGTCGCCAAGGAAAGTTGCGTCTACAAAAATGGTATGTGGCATATCCTGATAAGAAAAAGAAAAAAATTACAAGGGAATTGATTACGACAATATTAGCGCGAAAGCCGAAAATGTCCAGTTTCCTAGAATGGAAAGATGTTAAAGTTGTCTATAAAAGGTACACGCTAATTATCATTTTATACAATGATTTGCAATTCTTTTTGTAACCGAATTTTTCATTAAATGTTTTACCATAATACAAACCGTTAGTGATTTTCTTTTAGATACGCAAGTTTATATTTTTGTTGTGCAATTGAACAAAACGAAAATGAATTGCTCACTTTAGAAATTATACATCGTTACGTTGAATTATTGGATAAATATTTTGGAAGTGTAAGTATAACACTACTTACATTAAACATATTTCGAGTGGGTTAGCTTGACCTTATCAACAATCAATTTCATTGACAAGCATATCACCGGCACGACTTTATCGAAATCAAATGTCACCGACAACATCTACTCATTGATATCAGAGATCTTCGACAATGTTACTGCTAACACCAAGTTTCATTGGCAGTATGTACTTATGACACATTTAGATCGTCGACAATCATTTCATTGAAATCAAGTTTTGCGTGTAACGAACAGTGTTTGTTCTTTTCTTGAACGCAAATTATTTGAAAATATTGTCTGTGAAATGATTGTTGGCAATTTAAACATATCGGCGAGTAAATACTGGGTAAAGTTGCCGATGATGTGGGTTCTCATAGATTTCGATGACCTTGAAATATGTTATAAATCTCTAAATTTTGAATAACTTTTTCCTTTGAAATGGATGGTGGTCCGTTTTAGTTTCAGAGATATTAGATGCAAGAAATTTATCTAAGTTTGAGTTAGATCTGGGTTAGGCACAGTCGAACCTCGATAACTTGAATCACAAGGGAAGAACTAAAATCTTCGAGTTATAGACTTGTCGAAGTCTTAGAATAAGAGAGGTTTACCAGACAAAAATTCGACTTACTACGACACATGCTACATATGAATAATTTGCTGTTTGTTATAGTTTTAGAGAAAGAAAAGTTGAATTTTTGGAGATGAGTTACTCTGCATTAATGAACGAACAGATTGTTGATCAATGGTATTTTCAATAGTAACCAAAGCAGAGAATACATTTTCTTAATTATCATTGCATCTTTTTGCGAAACTTCGTAAAACATTTACTGCTGTTTTAGCTTGTTTAGCTTCTACACTTGTGGAAAATAATTCGAGTTAAAGGAAATTTTATTTCGATTTGTAGAGGTTTTTAGATTGTCGCGGAAAGAAATAAACAAAATTTTTGTCTTGTAGAGGTTTTCGAGTTATTGAGGTTTGACTGTATATGGGTTACCATATATGGTAAGAAAACTTTACTTGTAAATGCTTGGTTAGATTTGATCCCCAAATCTAATCCAAACCTAAACCTGCCTACCTTGTGTCTGAAATGATTGTTGGCGATTTAAATGTATCATTTAAATGTGTAATGATTGCCAGTGAAGGTCAGGGTAACCCATTTGGGATGAAATACATAATTAATTCAAGCTTTAGCATCTCGCTAATCTTCTTTAAGATTACCAGTTAGATTATAGACTTTATACTTACATAAAACAATGATTGTAAATAGTAATATCATTTTCTGTTTTACTAGGTATGTGAGTTAGATATAATTTTCAACTTTGAAAAAGCATACTTTATCTTAGATGAACTATTGCTTGGCGGTGAAATTCAAGAGACTAGCAAAAAAAATGTGTTAAAAGCCATTGCATCTCAGGATTTACTACAGGAGGTTAGTTATGGGGATGTACCCATTGAGTTGTAACTTGTTTTCCTTTTTTAATGACATTTATAACTTTTATTTGTTATTTTATAGTGATATACTTGAATCGTTTTAACTTTTAACACGATTACTTCTTCAACTTTCAGTTATACAAGAGTTGATACTATTTTGATTATTCCAATAGCATTCTCATAGTTCTTATCTGTTTTTACAAAATTGTTAAAACGGTTCGCAAATTATGTTTTACTTTCATTAGTTGGTGTGTTACGACGTCCTTTTTAAAGTAATTGAATCAGCACTGAGTAAGAGGTATACACAAGAAATACCAAAACCTCTTGTATGATTTATATATGTAGCATGTTTTTAAAGCCTGTTTTTATTTTGGGTAAAATAATGTGGTGTCGAAGGTATAACAAAATGTCTCTTATATAGAAGTATTTTGTTTGATTTTATGCATAATGATACTTGTACATGTTATACATATAACGTACATATAAGTATGTTATTACATAAGAAAAGTTATAGATACATATTTTTATGTTTTATAAAAGACGAGTATAAGTGGAACATTTACAACAGCAATTACCAGGATATTTAAAAAAGAAAAATAGTATTTAAAGAGACATAATAGTATTACAAATATTATTATTTCGAATAATACAGCAGCCACTGCATTATTTCGATACCTATCAAAAATGGGTTGTCATGACACTTTGTTTATTAACAGTGTAATTATCTAAATTGCATGATGGAATGTAACCCTTTTAAGTTGAAATTTTGTAAGAGGAATGTGTTATTGTCCTTTTCAGTTTTGTGTATTATATGTACATTACTATTATTTTGAAACCTTTTGTGGTTTATTATTCAGTTTTGTTTTAACTTGTCCGAAATTCTTCTCAGTATTTAACATTGTTACGCACAATGATTTCTGTCATAATGCTTGATATAAAAATTTTATACATATTAGAAGAAACCTTGTTATGAATAATATGTATATAGTGTTGGTAACACCTTTTTATTATTACTAATTACAAATATGGGTTAGATTTCTTTTTGAAAACAATTAGATTTTGAAAGCATTATTAATATATACTTAGATAAAATATTGTGTGGTCAGGAAAGCATGAAAAGTGACTGCTCATTCTTTCCAGTGATATTAAATGTAATGTCTACGCAAACACAGTAAAATGTAGATATAATTTATGTTCAAGATACTGTATATTGTAATTTTGAATAGCTACTGCTGTGTGCATAGAATGCTTACATGCTTATTCTTTTATTGATGTAAGTGGGCTTATATGTGTTGTAAAATTTTTTATTCATAATGTACGCAACAGCATATCTGTAGTAAAAAAAATTTAATGTATGTAAATCTGTTGCCATATTACATTGACATTGAATACTGTTATGTAATACCATGTTCAATATCGTGTTTTAGTACACAAATGCAATGAGAACATGAAACTATTTTCACTTTAAAGTTCCTTCATAACTTAGGTATTTCTGATTAAGTAATTCATTGTGACCACTTATTTTCCTAAAAATCCAGTTTGCCAAATTAACTTCTAATATTCTATACCCATTTAAGAGGTAATAATCTTTTCAAAATTTATTTTAAATTTATTTTTTTACTACAATAAATAGAAGAAGTTTGAAAGTTTTTATACTATACTTTGTGGGCACATTAAAACATTTGTAGTATATATACTACTTTATAATATATGTATATGTATAGTACTTTATAAAGTACAAACTGAATAATCTATAAGATAAGTCTGTCACATTATCAATTCCTTTGATAATCCTGTGAACATTTAAAACTTTTCTAGTAGTCTATTTGCGTCTACACTTGCCATTATATTTACTATCATTTTTATTATTGTGTTCCCATAAAAAAGATCTGTATGAAATACAATAATTTGTCAATGTTGAAATATTATATCTACATATGCACATATGAGGATTATAATGAAGTATTTGTAATAATACTCTTAAAGACAATCAACAATTTCAAATAATTTCTCACAATATTTTGTATTACAGTATTTGTACCTACATTTTTATTTCTGAATTATTGGATTTGAAGATTTATTTTTGAAACTCAAACGTATAATTAGGTACTCTATTTATATCTACAGCTTTCTAAGTAATTGTTAAGTAGCTTGTTGTGTATGTTCACTATATTTACTTTCTATATAATATAGTTGGTTAGATTGATAGCAGTATTCCTGTAATGTTTACAATAACTATATCTAGTCTCTAAAGATTTTTATTTCTGTTGCTGAAAAAATATCTGAATATTTGATTTTTAATGAAATTAGTTAAACAGGAAAGTGTAGATTAAATACGTATTCACTTGCAGTGATATTATCACACACTATTGAAATTTATGTTAGAACTTCATTATGCTATGGAAATGCTGTTGTTCATAGCTAGTTGTTGAAATGTATGTATATATTCTCAAGTTATAATAAATATTAATCATTACCAATTATATTGATGGTATAATTTCATATAATGTTATTAATCATGATCCATACAATAATCTGGAACAATATTTATAAGTTTTTACGATTCAGAAGATCGCTTTTAAGTTTTCTTTTTCTTGCATAATTTCATAGCATGGAAGTCATGATTTCGTAAACAATCAGAAATTACTTGTTTTACTTCTAAGAAATTATTGTATAAGAGCCTAAAAAAGCAAAAACAAGATAGATTTAGTCATAAGTATTTTTATAGGGGACTAATCTTTTAGTTATATTTTGTGAATGTATCATATTATATATACATTTAACCATATTACAATTTTATCTAAATATCGTTTAAAGTTGATTAGAATGACTAATCATATCTATGGATTTGTAATAATTATACTACATAATAAATTCCTAATTAAATATATAATTGATTCACTTTCACTAATTAATACAAATGTTCTGGTTATTGTTAACTATATACATTCGTAAGGCTACATTTAATATCGAAGTTGAAAAATTGCCGACTTTGTTTATTTTTGAATGGTGATTTTTAACTTTTTTTTTATCATAAGTTAGACTTGTAAACATACAGGTTTATTGATAACTGCTTGGCATTTAATGAAACATTGTATAATTACTTGTTCTTTTCTTATAGAAGTATATGTGTAAAGAAACGATTCTAATTCCTATTCCTTAAGGAGAAAAATATGTTTTGTTTTATACGTGTAAGCACGGTATCACTGTAACTGCTTTTATTGGTTTAATTTTGTTTTTAACATGAGTTGACGCAGAATGACAAGGTATTTTGTATAATAAATTTTTAATGGAATTTTTGTAATTCACTGAAGTGTAACATTTTGTTTTTTTTTTTGCAATTGTATTACAATTCTGTAAAATTAATGATATAATCTTTAGCTCAACATTATTGTTCCATAACTAAGGACGCAACCAGAAATACACTAAAGATTAGCTAGAATATTTGTTTGTTTGTGGAAGGACGAAGCTGTGGAAGGAGCCCTGCGGGAGATAGGGCTTTTGTAGGTGCTGCGTTCTTGCATGCCCTTCATGGCCAATGTGACAACCCACATGAATCAAGACTTGGAGCAGGCTCATCCGCTGCATGATGCCATCATACATCTCTACTTTTTCTATAGTTATTGAGCATCAGTTTTTTACTTAACATTGACAACTCCTACGAACCTAGCATATAAACCCATATATTTTTATATAGGCGACAAAGAAGAGTAATATATATATATTATATTATTATATAATATATATGTATAGTAGCTCATAGCAAGAGTCCTGTTAGTGACAAAATTACTTCTCATTTGATTACTTAGCGGATAATAGTTCTAGCATAGTTTAGTCCCGTACTATGGCAATAAAGTTAATTGTATTTAGATGGCCATAATTCACATGTGACTACAACACACGAGAAAGAAAAAATTTAAATAGTGTCTACATAGTTTTTTAATTGTTTAAGAAGTTATTTTCTCACATTTTGTATAGCCCCCTTTATACTTCTGTACGTGGAAAATATTTATTCTAGTATGTCATTAGAGGAATACTTGAAGGTATCACTTCTGTATGTGTGTACGTGTATATACATAAGCAGTGTCAATTTTTAATGTTACGATTCTAACACGGAATAAACTAATACACTCGTAATAAATGTATACAATGGAATTTTCACATAACTGTACACGGAATTATATATCACCTTTCCATGTAATTAATCCAGTATAATTGTATAATAATCTGTACTTTCAGGTTTTTTTTACTAAGGTATTTTTGTTCAACTGTTTTTTACTTCCAATAAAAGTGCTCCTAGGATTCTTTATTTATTTATTTATTGTTTGTTAGGAAGGTATTTCATTATAAAATTGGTCAAGTTTATGGTATGCACACCCATTTAACCATAAGTGCAAAAAACATTCTGTGCGTAGCATGCAACACAGACATTTCTTTGATTGATGCTTAAGCATTTCGATTAAGGCGATAAATGAATATGTGCTTTGTGCAGCTTTGTGTATCCATACAAGTATATACTGTTATATGAAAAGGGTTCAGTTCACCATTTGAAGCTGCATCAAGGAGATTACTTAATTGCAAAGTAGGTATGTGCATACTTATATATTTTCATTACTGTATTTGTGCGTTATACGATAAAGTGCAGCATCAAAGAAATTGATCCCTCTTCATATATACTTAGATGTATCTTACCAAAATAAATTTTAATTTAACGATTCTGATCATCTGTTTCAGGATGAAACTCCTCAGGGATTCTTCGAGGACCATGGTTTGGGATAATATTTCCTAGACAATTTGTCGAATTTAATGTAAGTGGATTTATAATGATGCTCCGAACATTCCAAAATTGTATTTATCATACACTATGTTTATTACATTTAAGAGTATAGCACTAAATGAATCCTAATTAATGAAAAGTCCTTTTTTCGAATTGAATTAATGCAGATTATAAAAGAGTACAATTTTATTATAGGTAATTATTAGACAGTGGATTTTATGCATTTATGACAAAAATGAGTAGGTGTAATTTAAGACAGTAAAAATATTAGAAGAATTTAAAAATACTATTATGTTATTTTCAATCTATTGAACATATTAAGAAAGAAAATAAGTTCCTATTTCACTCGAGTTTAATGCAATTTAGGTAGAAAATTTTTATTTTCCATAAAGATCTGCTGTCTAGTAATTATAACTGATTCTTCAATACAATTGAATCTTCTTGTGAAAGTAATAGCAGTTTTTTATTGCATACACTACGTAGAGATTATATTATTTAATCCTCTGCAGTTTATCATACCAATGAATTAATTGTCATTAAGTTTACTATTTATTTCTCATTCTTTTTCAAATTTTTTATTCCTTATACTCAAAACTTGATGTGCATACTTCGGTACGAGATAGCAAAATAGAAAGCATCAATTCTTTCTTACATAGAGGGTTAAATAATGAATTTCGAACATTATGTATCTACGTGCACATATTTTTTACGAGGTGCTCATAGGATATTCACTTACATGTAATTACTTTGTGAAACCAAACTATACATAAGTATTATAAAATTTGTTGCGCTTTATTAATTTTTAATCGAAAACTATATTTTTGTGCGTTATGTAGGAAAGGTAACGAATAACTTCAAATTAATCATTTTTAAGTACTAAAAAACAACAGCAATTATCAATAAAAGTGTCACGTCCAGTGGTTCAGCCGTTATTAATAATTGATAAAATCAGTCATACATATTATATTTCTTTCCTAATTTCTTTTTTTTTGTATTTACTCTGCTAATGATGCACGGGCTAACGATGACATCAAATATCATAATTATTATTTAATATTGAATTATCGTATGCCACATTCCGAGCGATAGAATTAAGGAAAATCTATAAGATATATTTCGCAGTGGACTATATGAAATTGCTAACTCATGTGATTTATTTCAAAACTTAAACTTATCTTTAAACAAGAGCTTCATCGAACAAATTCACAGCGAAATCTATTTTTATCAAATAGATTGAAATCATTCAAAATATAATATGCGAGCGAATAATTAAATGAAACACCTATTGAAATTCATTCATCGACGAAGAATGTAGAAGATATACCACAGGAAATGAAGAATAAACAATACGTAGAAGAAAAGGGCAAAAGATCAATGAACAAAAGACTAATGATCAACTCCTAGGAGGATGCATTGAGCAATTCGATCTAACCATAGGACGATAAGTATTGGAAGGAATACTGTACTTCCGGTTTAATCAGAAATGATAACCAATACGAACAAATCAATGAAGAGGTGCACACCTCATGAAGATTAAGCTAAGAACAATGGATTGATTTTTCTATAAAGGGATGACTCATCATCAGGACCAGCAGTCAGCAATCAGTCATCACCTAACTTCAGTCAGTCAGTCATTCCAAACCAAAGTCTAAGGACAACGTCAGTTCTGTTAAAATCAGTCGACCTCAGTTCTGATTTGTTTCGCACGCAGTCGCGAACAAAAACTACTCTCAAAATCATACTCTCGAATCATTTTGAATACTTGACTTCGACCATTACGTTCAAAAAATCCACCAACAAGGCCAATTAGTTCTAAGAAATCCTCAATTACCCGAACCGAAGCCGGTGAATGCAGGTAGGTTCAAAACTGCGTTATATCCTTTGTTAAAATCTTTAAATTAATTATCTTATATCTCTTTACGTCCACCTTAGGACGTAACATAAATTTGGCGACAGCGCGGAGGGATAGAACGCAGAATTGAGGATTTTTCTTGATCATAAACACTTGTTTTTCTAAATTTTAACAATGGCAAGTGGTGGTGATAATGGAAATGAAGTCAGTGACATTCAAATGCAAGTAATAAAACAAGCTATTGATGAAATAAAAAGGGCCGAAGAAAATAATAAATTCATAGCAGAACTTGATCGATTAACAGAGAAGTAATTTGATATCCACACTTCTTAAACTTAACTCTAATATCTCGGCCATTCAATTTGAAATTGCCGAAACCTGATAAGTAATAATTTAGCAAAAAAGGAATTTGTAAATTTGCCGAGTAAATAGCATCCATGAAAGCTTCTTCATCATGGGTTAAGATATCGATAGTTTGTTTCTTTATTTTAAACATTCTAGCCACTGAGACAACCGCACAATAATAATTAAATACTGATTCAGGGACGCGTCGACTAAAACCGTTATCGGCGGCACTTATATTTTGATGCAATTGAGTTGAAATACTCGGTAAAGCAGCAAAGGTTGGAAAGACTTCTTGTTCCTGTGCCATAGGTCGGCCCCCCTGATTAACGAGCGTTATCAGCGCCTCTAAATGTAGAGGATCATTTCTCGGGGTTGAACTTGTCGTTGCAAGATGCGTTGGCTTTGGTGGGCCAGCCTGTGGTTTCGGCCTATTCGTCCTAGGACGTGGCGTCGGCCGTTCCTCAGGAACCGTTTCCGCTTCATATCGTGAATTCGTGTAATAACGAGAATCACGCGGGTTTATAGGATAGCTGCCTCCGCGCCTTTGGCCACGGGCGCTTCCTCTTCCTCTTGGAAAGTAATTATAATTATTTCCAGACATTTTATACGTAATTTTCTCCTTTCGGATACCCTTTTAATTTATTAAAATGATCCTCTACATTTAGAGGCGCTGATACCGCTCGTTAATCAGGCGGGCCGACCTATGGCACAGGAACAAGAAGTCTTTCCAACCTTTGCTGCTTTACCGAGTATTTCAACTCAATTGCATCAAAATATAAGTGCCGCCGATAACGGTTTTAGTCGACGCGACCCTGAATCAGTATTTAATTATTATTGTGCGGTTGTCTCGGTGGCTAGAATGTTTAAAATAAAGAAACAAACTATCGGTATCTTAACCCATGATGAAGAAGCTTTCATGGATGCTATTTACTCGGCAAATTTACAAATTCCTTTTTTGCTAAATTATTACTTATCAGGTTTTGGCAATTTCAAATTGAATGGCCGAGATATTAGAATTAAGTTTAAGAAGTGTTGATATCAAATTTCTGATGATGAGCCATCCCTTTATAGAAAAATCAATCCATTGTTCTTAGCTTAATCTTCACGAGGTGTGGACCTCTTCATTGATTTGTTCGTATTGGTTATCATTTCTGATTAAACCGGATGTACAGTATTCCTTCCAATACCTATCGTCCTATGGTTAGATCGAATTGCTCTATGCATCCTCCTAGGAGTTGATCATTAGTCTTTTGTTCATTGATCTTTGCCCTTTTCTTCTACGTATTGTTTATTCTTCATTTCCTGTGGTACATCTTCTACATTCTTCGTCGATGAATGAATTTCAATAGGTGTTTCATTTAATTATTCGCTCGCATATTATATTTTGAATGATTTCAATCTATTTGATAAAAATAGATTTCGCTGTGAATTTCTTCGATGAAGCTATTGTTTAAATAAAATAAAATAAATTTCATATAGTCCACTGCGAAATATATCTTATAGATTTTCCTTAATTCTATCGCTCGCAATGTGGCATACGATAATTCAATATTAAATAATAATTATGATATTTGATGTCATCGTTAGCCCGTGCATCATTAGCAGAGTAAATAAAAAAAAAAAAGAAATTAGGAAAGAAATATAATATGCATGATTGATTTTATCAATTATTAATAACGGCTGAACCACCGGACGTGACAAAAGCAATTAAAGTATTACAGAATCAACTAGGGCATTAGATACACAATTTCTCGTATAAGTAATTATATTAAATTGTCAAACTATGAAAACACTGCGAAAATAATGTTTGTTAGAAAAGGAATTAATTGTTAAAAGATATACAGTTTTTCGTTTGATTTCATTATCGTTTAATTAAATGTATATGATAAGCAAAAGGATTGACATTTGCAGGACTACAGTTATGAGTTTATATATAAACAGTTAACAAAAATATTCACATAATTGTCTTAACATCATAGTAATACCAATTTGTAATTAGTTACTACTTGTATTATCTTATAATGTTTTCTATACGCGTACAGCAATTATATTGATATTAACAGGCTGTCGTCGACATATTAATTATACTCATTCCTAACAGATTTCTAAAATGTTTAAAACGTTACTGCAACTGAATGTTCCAATTTTTAACGATTGATTATACTATTTTATATTTATGTGCACGACTTTAATGTTATATTAAAACCACATAGTTATTGTTACATGCATTATTACTGCTTATTCTTTGACTTGGTACTGTAGTTGTTCAACTTGAAAGAGGCAAGAAAATATTTTAATTTAACCGATAATTTTCAGAATTCAATTACATTAGTTCGATCAAAATATATATATTAACTATTAATTTGTAAGTAATAGTTCTTTTCTTATAATTGCACGCACTACAGAGTGATTGACATCTCGAAGAGATCATGGCGACAATACTTATTGAAGGATCTTAAAGTAGTCTCGTAAAAATATTTTAACTTGATAACTTGATTTCTATTAACTACTTTATACATATAACAAAACAAATTTGTTTACCACGTAAACTATAGATTTATTTACATCGTACATTTAAACTATACAGAATATGAGAACGATATTCAAACTTTGAATATTCACCATAACTATAATTTGATAATGAGACTGGGTGCAACGTCATTTTATTTTCATAAACAAGTATTCTTATTATTTAAATTTGAGGCATTCTCATTCCCAAAGTGTCAGTAATAAAAGCATTTGTTAAACGACTGTGCAAACGCTTCGTTCAATCGTTTTCTCGGTAATTGTTTAAAAAAGGATATAACCACCCTCTGATCTCAATGATTTCTTAATCTGTTATCAAGGTCATCAGCCTGAGCAGTGTTATAAAGATTTTATTTGGCGGTCGCTGTTTGTTAAAAAGTTAGACAGCGGATTTTATGCATTTATGACAAAAATGAGTTGTAATTTAAACTAGTATACACATTAGAAGAATTTAAGAATACTATTATATTATTTTCAATCCATTAAACATATTAAGAAAGAAAATAAATTTCCATTTCACTCCAGTTTGTTGCAATTCAGGTAGAAATTTTTTATTTTGCATAAAGATCCGCTGTCTGCAGATAAGGATCTATTTCACCGATTTCAATAATTTTTGGACTTTCTGAACTTGACCTTAATTTCCAAGATATTTCCTAAACTTGAAATAGGTTCAGGATATGTTGAACTGAGAGATGTTGATTTCAATCATTATGTAGTTAAATTTATTTTTGAAAAGGCATTTTTGATTCTGACGGAACATCAAATGCTTTTTCAACATAAAATGCAAATGAACAAGCAGAATTGAATGAATTGTTTCTGTTAACAATTTTTTCACGAACAACGATTGTCACATAAAACTTTCATTGCACTGCTCAGGTGGGTTGACCTCGACAATATATTAAAAAATAAATAATCAAGGATCTTAACTTCCTGTAAATATTCACCGTTTTCTGTATTAGAGATTACTAAGGATATGAGTTTTGCTGAAATATTATCTCCGCGTTGTTTATGGAAATGTCCATGTTCCTGTTAATTGTCATTACTAGACTGCGGATGTTTATGCAATTTTTGATGTTTGTATGCAAATTCTGAGAAAGTGGAAACAAATAAAATCTTATTTCCCGTAGTAGCAGCCCTTATAGATTTGAAATAAATAAAAATCGTACTAAATTCTGTGGAATTTTATATTCTAGCATTTTTTGAAAATTTTCAGAAGTCATGAATGCATAAAGATTCGCAGAATAGTCACTACCATAGCGAGGTATTTTTGCAAGTTTTGATCGCGTTGATTCTTCCACTACGTAAATAGCAGAAATAACGGGATAATTATTGAAAGAAATTCTCCTATGGAAAATATGTTTATAAAGAATATTGTTCGTTGACTGTTTATTCGTAGAATCGGTGCAAGCTGACATGAGATTATGTGTTATACATATCTGAGATTCATATACAGGGTGGTTCACCAGACATTACCACCTCGATTTTCGTCGTTATTATTATTCGTAGCGAAGAACGTTTATTGTTGTATACATTGGTGTTGTGAGTTTTTTTTGTAGGTGGACGCATAGAAGAGATATGAAGGTCATCGGTATTTTTTTAAATAGGATCGTATGTTTTTTCCTGCGCCACAATCGATGAAGCTTCGTATTCTCTACAAAAGAGTATTAACCTATTAATATTATATCTATTGTATGCTTATATGTATATTTTCCAATAGCTGTACGTTAACAAAGCTAAAGTAGAATTTTATTTCGGTTTAAAGGAAATTAGTTCAGAATCTACCTCCCGAGTCAGTAACGATATTGTAGGGGAAGGGATTAATAATTCTAATTTTTCTAATGTTTTTTTAAAACTGTTTTTGCTGTTTTATATCTCGTTGATCTCTTTTTGTTATAAATGCATAAAATCCGGAGCCTAATCATTACGTTTCGATTTTTTCTGTGTATAAAATCATTACAACATTATTAAGAGAGTCGTGATTTTATAACAACACTGAAATTAAAATATCTCCTTAACTAATGGTTTTTCGATATTAATAGGTCAATACTATTTCGTAGAGAATACGAAAAGCATACGATCCAATTTACAAAAATACTGATGACCTTCGTATCACAACACCAAAGTATGTATCTCTCGAAACCATCCAACCTTATATAAACATTCTTCGCTACGAATAATAATAATGACTAAAATCGAGGTGGTAATATCTGGTGAACCACACTGTACATGTAATATATATGCGTCGCCAGTTAGTGTTAGACTGTTCTGAAAAGTATTCACTTTTCTCAATCGATAAAACTTGCGTTTCCATACCACTGAACAACCTTACTCTGGCCTTTCAGTGCGACAAAGGTGTTTTATACATAAGATCGCTCTTTTAAAAAAAGATTACGAGACTCGAGCGTGCATCGTCGAGCTCTACGATCGACGATTAGAATGTTCAATGAATTTCTAGAGTTACAATTTTTCGAGTCGGAGAAAAAAATGTTCAGTATTACGTGAAATATCCGGGCGACACGAGGATTCCTTCGAAATTCGAGTACACGTATATTTGTGAACATTCCAATATATTTAGAGATATGTTAGACTAACGAAAAACGTGTAATCAATTTTATAAGAATATCTTGGAACTTATGATACAGTATATTGTCTGGACACATTATGTACTTCATTTTTAACTTTAATTTCTAACGCACGAACGTTCACACATGATTTCATCAAACGGATTGTGTAGTTTTAGTCGAAGAAAACGATGGCTATGTTAGTTAATGTGTGTCAGGTAATTTGCATTTATACACGTGTACTGATCAGAGTTGGGCAAAATTTTTATTTCGATAATATTTTTGCCCAACTCTGGTACTAATGACGTGCGTGATACAAAACTATCGCATTACTTTCTGTACTTTTTAAATACTTTTGTATACGGCATAGTTTTCGATGCACACGTTAGTTATTATAATTATATTCCTGTTTGTTCAGCGTACAATTGTACACATAGTACACCGTCGAAGTTTCTCCCGGACGATGTTACGCGCAGTTCTTTCATGCAATCAAAAGTAGCGATTAAGTGCGCGAATTTGTTAGAACTTGCGGTATAGCTGGTTATTAAACAGAATTATGAACACTACCAATGTTAAGCGTATGAACGTGTAATACGTTAAGTATATGAATGTTGTATTGAAAAGACGATGCTTTGTGCTCCGTCCATAATAAACCCTGTAATGCAAAAGTATATCGGCGCTTATATTGAATTTTCTTGGTGCGAATAGAATTTTAATGTCTCGTTGCGGAATTGACGTAAGTACAATTTTATTTATACACCACGCTTCTTTGTATTATAGCTATCTATGCGCTTGCATCTCCTTTATGTTTGATTGGAACTCAAACACAAACGATTACGTTTTAAAATAACTGTTTTGCTAACCAGTTATACAGCGAAAATTATTGTTTATAATTGTTTTCCAACGTTTTACAAGTTAGTGGATTCCACTGAAGATCGGGTACGAACTTTTGCATTCATTCAACATTTTATATTTCACCCAACTAATTTGTTCATACGTACATATAAAGATCCGTAGTTTAATAATTAATTTAGTTCGATCAACAACCTCTTCTTGAGGTGAAATTATTTATTATTCTATTTGAACAATGTAACTGAAAATATTCCGTTTGACTTAAACGCCAAATGAAAATCAAATTTTATGTTATATGTAAAATAAAATATTTAATGAAGCAATTTGTATATTGCTTGAGTATTGCATCGCTTTCTAGTATGATTCTATTTAAAAAATCAAAGTGGACCGTCACAAATATTTCACGCATCCTCCCACAAAAGAACTAATATTAGAATATACTCGAAATCATTCACGTTTCACTCAAACGTTTTCTGTTTCCGTGCATTTATGACAAAAATGAGTAAGTGCGATTTCGAGCAATATACAAATTGAGAACATTTAAGAATATCGATGTATTTATTTTAGTATTTTAAAATTAATAAAAGTAGACAGAATTTTCCATTCGGCTTCTGTCTCTTGCAATGGATGTAAACACTTTTTATTTTGCATAATAATTCTCAGTCTAGCACTGATAAAAATCAAGATGTCAATTTCAGATGAGACGCCCTGTATACGAGAAAAGGTAATTCAAGTATTTTCTATAAGATTTGTTGTTATCTGAAAATCTATTTAAAAAGTCGTATTTAAAATATAAGGGTGTCCCAAAAATGTTGTACCGAAAGGAGTGATTCCTGAGGTAATTT
>CM052195.1:1239275-1249790 GCA_028455805.1 Lasioglossum figueresi
ATTGAAATGCATTCAGACAATGTTAAATTTCCACGATTTTTTAAAATAAGTTGTAGAAATGTTATAACCAGTATATTTTGGCTGTCTATAACATTCATGAATATGTTACGAAGCAATAAATCTGACATTTCCAAATATTTAATAAGGAATCGAACATAGTATTATTTATTTTTATTAATACAAATAATGTAATTGAGATGCAATCACACAATGTTAAATTTCCACGGTTTTTGCCTATGCAAATATACTCCATAGTGCATAGAAGTTTAAAGAAGGTTTCTAATTGCTGTGACAATTTTCTTTGTAACACTTATAAGCGTAAAATTTCGTCATGTTACGGAGCAGAGTTTTCATGTTTTGATTGCCATGCTTATACGGTTACTCAATTAACTATTGTGCTTAACTTTCCTAAAGAAGAATTAATGGAAAATATATCCGTTTTGTAATCTTAACTTTTTCCATCTAGATTAGGTATTTGTCCCACTGTGACACTGTTCTGGGTCACTGTAGGAACCGAGTAAGAGGAAAGGCTTGTCAAAAATGCATGCAAAAACCCTTCCTGCAAAGTTTTGAGCCTTATATCGCGTCTGTTTGGATAGATACAGCGAAAAACAGAAAACCCAGTGTTTGTTACACTCTCGGCATTTAACCGCATTTAAAGATTCCAAAAAAAATCTGACACATTTAACATATCGAACCACATATTCAAGAATTTTTTCCGGTTTTTCAGTTGCAAACTCTGGTCGTGAAAAATGAAAAACTCAAAGAATACACAGATTCCACATCGAAGAACAGTGAACCTGCTGGGAATGAATTCAATAATACGGTATTGTCGCCAACATTATCTTTGATTGTTGATATTTTTTGCTAGGTTGCGTCGTGGTTAAAGAAAATGGAGATAATTGTTGTAGAAAAATATGTTATGGTTAAAGAGAATGAAGATAATTTTGTGGCAGTTGTAGCTGTTTTGTCTGAACCGTTAAAATATATTATACAATCCGTTAACCGGGCTAGGCCCATCGTGATTTCAGTTCGAGGTCGGTAGTGAAATTTCGCGAAAGATCGAGCATGCGGAGAGCTACGGGAAGGCTGAATCGTCGAACGATTCGTCGCGAAATGGATGGTGCACGCGTTGCGGAGCCGCGTCGATGCGCGCGAGTAGACGGCGTCGACGGCTGGTCGTCGCTTTGACGTCGTCGAGGCGAGTCGAGTCGAGTCGAGTCGAGTCGAATCGAGTCGAGAGCGACCTCGAGGCGGTTGCTGGTGTGTGTTCCCGAGTGCGAGTGGTTTGCACCGTCGTCGGTTTTGGGCCGACGAATCTCCGCTGGGCCGCGGGGTAGCTGGTATATCGTTGGCCAGGTATTCGATATTTCGGTGCGTGTACGAAAGCGGAAACGGAGGAAGCAGAGTGTGGCGCGGAACGAAACGGAGCTGAGCGGAGCAAAGCTGTGCAGAGCAGAGCAGAGCAGAGCAGAGGCTTCAGTGGGGTGGAGCGGCGCCGTCGTTACGCTCGAACTGGGCGCTCCGAGACTACGGGACGTCGCCTCGCGACGCGCACCATCCCGACGTTGCTTCCGTCAGCAACGACACCGAACTACGACGCCGCGGTGCCCCGGTCTTCTCTCTGACGTTGACGCGAAACGCGGAACGATGTAATCTGGGATCATCTCCGTGATCGAGTCGTCGCGCGCCCCGATCAGGCACATTCGGAACCATGTTATCCGGTGCGACGAGCAAACTGGGACAATCGTGCACGTAGCCGACCGCGAAGTTTCGAGTAACTTGACCCGGAGCGAGAGACGGTTATCGTTTCGCGTGCGTGTCACTCTGTGAGAAAAATCGAACGATTTTCCGGGTAGGGAGGATCATCCCGGAAGAAAGAAGAGACTACTCGAGGGGGGAGGGCGGATAAACGGGGAGGTGGGGTTGTAGAGGTTAGAAGACAACGGGGAGAGAGGGGGCGAAGAGGGATCCCCGGAGAGTACGGGGGCTCCCTCGTGTAAAACCCCAGCGTGGGCCACGGTTGATTCCGGCACTGGACGTCGGTGGTGACGAAGGGGCTGATGTCAGTGCGGCCACTCGGCGCCCGCTCCGTGGCTCGGATGCGCGAACGCGACACCCGCATCGCCGTCGTACCGCGAGTAAAGCTCCCGAAGGAGGCGGAGGCGGCAGCAGTAGCAGCGGCCGATCACGGTGATGGTCAGCCGCGACGACACAGCGGTGTCTGGTGACTGGCGTACGATCAAACGCGACCACGGTGTTACGCTAGACGGTGCCGTGACGTGCCGGTCGGTCGGTCGGTCGTCGGTCGTCGGTCGTCGGTCGTCGGTCCTGGGGGCGCAGTTTTGGGAATAATGCGTGTTAGGCACGTCACACGGCGACGAGGACGACGGTACGACGCGAGGGACCCGAGCAGCCAGCCACGAGTGCAGCTGCAGCTACGCAATTATGTACGCGTACGGTTTCGAGATCACGTAGTGGCTGCCGTGTAATTATGTTGTCATCGACGCGCGGCGCGCCCTGTGTAGCTTCACGGTGAAATTCTGGCGTGAGCGGTGCCGCGGTGGAACGGGGAACATGGCGTCGGTCTCAGCTGAGACTCCAGCCAGCCATGGGCACAGCTTCAGCAAGAAGACGTTTCACAAGCCGACGTACTGCCATAGCTGCACCGACATGCTGTGGGGCCTCATACAGCAGGGGTACATCTGCGAAGGTAGGTCTGCCACCACCCCACCCTGATTCGTAGCCCTGATGCTATAGACCCCATGTACACTCCTCCTAGGTATGGGAAAGGGTGTCGCTATGGATCATCCATTGGACATACCACGACGATTTCGAATCGCGATATATGTAGTCGTGGGGCGCCAAGATCTCGGGTTCACCCAAATCCTGCGCATCGATTCTTCGAATTCTACGAACGTTCGAGCACTCGGGTTTTTCGATGATTGTTGAATCGGGGCTTCAGGGAGGATCAGTTTGAATTTGATAGATGTCGTGTGATCGAGAGGCGGTGTCTTAGCGGTCGTATTACGAGAGTCCTCTTTCGTCAAATCTCCTCCGAACGCCAGGCTAGATTTTTTAGGAAAAAACACAAGGTTGAGAGAGAAAGAGAGAGAGAGAGAGAGAGAGAGAGAGAGAGAGAGAGAGAGCCGATCGATACGAGCGCGTTCGGTAACGAAATCGAATACGCGACGCGTTGCCATCGGAGTACGATCGTCCCGCCTTTTCACGGATTCCGAAACCTTGGTCGGCGTGCAAAGTTGAAACTGGCTGACCTCCAGGAATGATGAATGGCAAGTGCCCATTCACCGTGTGTGTAGAGGGTGGCACGTTCATGCAGAAGCCGCTAAGTGCTAATTCCTTCTGACCCCGATAGAACGGCCGTCGGAGCTCCCATTCTGAAACGGCCCCCGACAGACCCAAACGTCTACAAAGCCAGCCTAGATATGCTCGCTGTGAATCGAGAGCCTCGCTAACGTTCCGAGAAAAAGGGCGGTCTGTGTTGCGTGACTTGGCGCCAACTCGTCTCAGCAACGTCGCCTTCGCGTTGCGTGCAGCTGCAGTTTGCGTACACGCGACTGTTACTCGCATATGTTGCTTCCTTCGCGGGGTTGCTATTACAAAATTGGGTCAATCGAAATTTCCTTCTTCTCCGTTTATCTTTCGCGCGCCGTCGGGGCAATGGGGAGGGGTTGGAGGGTACGAGTTTGAGCGAATCATGTTCCCCTCCGCGTCCTCCTATCCGAATTCGAATCATTCTCTCGACGCGGCGTTATTGATTATCGCTCTTCGGAGCAAACATCGATCGTTATCTCCCGATACAGCGCCGCACCAATCTGTAATCGTCGATCGAACGATGCTTCGATCCAGTCTGTCGTAGACACGATGGACGACGTTCGTCGCCCACGGAGCTTCCCTAATTATTCCACCTCGGTCCGTGAAGACTCTCGCTTGGTCCAAACCCACCATCTTTGGAATCCGATAACGGGGCGCCACATTTCCCACCCCGCCGCGATTTGCGCACACTCCTGCTCAAGTGTTTACCCCCTTGCAGCGCGGAGCGAAGCGAATACGAAGAAAACAATACCGGGGAAACCGTGTCCCCGTTGTCAGCTCTCTTACCTGTTGGTCGTTCTTAAGGCATCGGGGGTTGAACGGTGTCCAAAAGGGTTTCAATCGGGGGAGGGAGCGCCAGCTAGGAAATTCCGCTAGACTCAACAGTTGAGGGAAATCGAACAGATATTAGGCGGTTGGAGGCGAGGGCGCGCGCATCGGCTCTTTTCACAAGCATTGATCGTGGCGGGGGTTGAGGAGGGGGTGTAGAAGGGAGGACTGGATGGTGCGGGGTAGTAGCTACCAGCTATATGTATATGTATATAGTAGATTCCAGAGAGAGCGAGAGGAACGAGTACACGGCGAGAGGGTTGGCATGGGGCGTAAGGTGGGGGTGTGCACGGGACAAGGAGCTCGTTGACGAACGGACCCCGTAAAGGATAAGCATCCGTGGACACTTCGGAACTTTGTATCGTTTAATCGAACAATCGGCTCGATTCATGAGCTCGGTTGTTATGGGAGCGTCCGGGCGATAATACAAACTTCTAGTTCGCTCTTGCGGATTTAAATTTCGGATCGCTCGATTCGGAGAACGACGGGGTCGATCTTTGCGACCAACGAATCCTCGTATCGAACGATAAGATAATGAATTTGGTAGAGAATTAAATAAAAATGCATTTTCTCTTTTAGTCATCTTAACCCTTAGCACTTGAATGGTGACTCTGAGTGGCGCCACTTAAAATAGCTGTACCATTACTCAAAATATTGTTTACATTATTAAATGTATCGGTATCCGATCAATTACTATACATTTAGGTATTATCATAACGAATGGAAATATTCTAGGTCGGAAGAGATGTTGTCTAATTTTCGAGTTGAAACGGCTCCGAGTGCAAAGGGTTGAAAAGTCGATATTAACATACATACGTGAATTCTTCCAATGTATTTTCATGTTTGTATTTGACCTATTCGCTTTTGACATAAATCCATAAAATACACACGCTAGTTATAAAGATATCATGGCATTTCGAAAAACGTGGTTCTGGTAAAAGAGCGTTTGGAGTTTCAGTTTAAGTGTAGATATAATTATTAGAGGTCACAAACATTCGAAACCGCGGAGAACAAAAAATGAACTTTTTGACATTTTTAAACTAGAATATTTTTTGTAACGTGACATTTTTTAATAGCGTTGGCGAGTTTTCCAATTTTACAATATGTGCTTTCAGGTATATACCGAATTCTACCAAGTTTCCATGAATAATGCAAATTTCGTTTTTTGTCGAAGGTGAAAGCTCATGGATTGATATACATATCTATGTAAAAGAGACAAATTAGCCGTCCACGCACCAAATCGGTTAATCATCTATCGCCTCTACCACGTTTTGACATTTTTACGTTTTATTAACTTGATGACTAACTTTCGCCATTTACAATAAATTTTCTAAATACTTAGGCTTAATACCACAAAATGACAATATAGAAAGTAATTTTAAAACGAATTGTTTCATCAGTTTTCTCTATTTTTTATTGTACGATCCAATAGTTGTGACTATATTTTTCTATTTCACCTTTCTACGATTCGAAATGCACGTTTGCGCGAATGCAGTGCATCTCGGTTAATAACAATCATTCAAAGTTGCACACAATGAGTCAACTGAACCTAACAGCCGTAGAATTTAAGTAAATATTGTTGTTTAATCATTGGTAGTTTTATTCCATCTACTTGGAGCGACGTGAAATGACATTTCGGTCTTGGACTTGCAGCTCGATTCGATCAAATGAAATTTTTGGGACTGGCACCAATTTTTGATTTACAATTTCAGCTCGGGAGCGCACCTCTGCGTTCGACGGATGTTACGGCCGCTTTGAATTCCGAAACGCGGCCGCCATGATGGTTTAAACCATTGCCAGGACCGAATGCGTTCGCCTGGCAATTAGCATGTGACGGATTTCGATGGCCGAGAATAAAATGAACCGTTCATTGAGTTTTCTCGAGGTTACAATATTCGCTGTGTTCGATGCATTCGGATACATTGTAAACGCATAAAATCGGATCGAACGATTCTCTGAGGCGTCCGGAAACCATGAGCGCCTCACAGTTGGTCAGAATCGCGAAAACGGACAACTTTTGTGTCTCTGCTAATGGCACATTCTCGATTACAAACAGAACGGTTTTAGGGATTTTTGGGGTCGTAGAATCTGGTATTACTTATTTGATTGAATGATGGACCGTTCTTTTTCATGTGATTCCTACAAATTGCAATTTTTTTCAAGATATTTTTCACGCCATTTAGTAAACCAATGCAAATAATCTATTGTCGTGTATATTTTTACATATTCATTAATTAACATGAAATAATAAACCAAAAAATGTTAAATTTAAACTTATTTCAATTAATTATAAGTAAAAAAAAAGATGGCCAAGTATTATGCCAGGTTACCCATTGTCCATGACAACGAGATTATCAACACTTGTTCATAAACCTCCTTGATTTAATTATGTATAAATTGATTCAAATCTTATTGAAGATATAAGTTATAACATTAACACTATTCATTATAAAATAAATAATTTCACGAATATAAAGAAAAATTAAAAAAAGATGGTTGAAACTGAAGAGAGAGAGGAAAAAAGCAGAAGAAAGGCTGCTATTAAAAAAAATTGAAGTTGAAGATAGAAGGCAAATAAAACTGCTCTTCAAAGAAGAAAGACGTATAAGAACAGAAGGGAACAAATGTTTACTTAAAAATAAACTATTAAATTTAATCTAATATTACTTTACATTATAAATTTCATATAAATATTCTACGAATACAAATGACTAATTTTTTAAAATCAATATAGCAAACAGTTAAGCTTTCAATTGCTAAACTTACATTATTTTTATGATGGCTCATAGATAGGACAGCTATGACAATAGAGGGGACATGGTTACTACAAGTTGATTTTATCTACTATAAAATCTGAAATTGATGAAGAAAAAGATATTTTAGTTTCCTTATAAGCTACAAGTATGCTATTTTAAATGTCATTATTAGTTTATTTATTTCTTGATGTTTCAAATGAAAGAAACTTATTTTTAAAAAAACTGCACAGCTTATAGAGGGAACGTCTACCTGACACTGATTGTATTGCATGGCTTGAACATTTTTCAATGATCTCCATTTATTTTATGGAACCGGCCCACTGTGATTCCAGAACATTTAGGCTGCGCGAGACCATATTGAAACGTTACTGTTTCGATACGGGCAGACAAATGCCATCGTAGTTCCCGGTTTTCTAGAATATACACGTGTTCATCAAAAAGGCAGTGCTGCTCTGCGATGAAACGAGCCATTCTACGCGTTGATGCTGTTTTCTTAGATCCTCCCGGTTTCAGCACGGCGCGCGGCAGGGCGACAAAAAGTTGATTGACCATGTGCTTCAAGTAAATTCGCAAATAGACGCGGGCGAACCCATCGGCCGTTTCGTTACGATGGGTTCGCAGAAATATTCGTAATATTTCTAGACTAGATATTTTAATTTTGGCATTTGCGGGATATCGAGGCGCGATCGATCCGAAGCGACGATTCCACGGAACCCAATAGATTGGGCCTCGGAATTAATCGCTCGCGACGGCCGATTTTCGAAGACTACGCTCCCTTGATTCGGTCGCATCCTTGTCTCAGGCGCGTACCATAGGAGCTACGCGTGGCGCATTAGGGCGACACTCGTATCAGTATATTTTATTCATCACTAGTGATGGGATCTGAATCACTTCGATTCAATGTTTACGACAAAAAATTCAAATCACTGGTAAGATAATTCGAAGCTTAGTACTCTTGAAACTCTTGGACGTCTTCAAAGTCTTCGTTGTCTTAAAAATCTTGAATGCCTTAAAACTGTAGAACGTTAGAACAGTAGTTACGTCATGTCAGCATTGGGATGAATAACAGTATGAACGTACCAATGTTATAAAAAGTATAACATTTATTAAGATTATCAAGACTTTTCAAATTTTCAAGAGTTTCAAGAGTTTCAAGAATTTCTGATTTTGAATAAGTATCGAATTGTGGTGTGATTGATTTGTTCGAAAATTTTGCAAGACAGAGTATTGAAAGCTCATCACTATTAGGAGATTCTCATGCGCGTACCATAGGAGCTACGCGTGGCGCATTAGGGCGACACTCGTATCAGTATATTTTATTCATCACTAGTGATGGGATCTGAATCACTTCGATTCAATGTTTACGACAAAAAATACGAATCGCTGGCAAGATAATTCGAAGCTTACTACTCTTGAAACTCTTGTACGTCTTGAAAGTCTTCGTCGTCTTAAAAATCTTGAAAGCTTTAAAGCTTTAGAAGGTTTGTAAGAATTGAAACTCGTGCAATGTTACATCTAGAACGAAACAATGATTACGTCATGTCAGCATTGGGATGAATAACAGTATGAAC
This sequence comes from Lasioglossum figueresi, assembly GCA_028455805.1. Lineage (NCBI taxonomy): Eukaryota > Metazoa > Arthropoda > Insecta > Hymenoptera > Halictidae > Lasioglossum > Lasioglossum figueresi. The sequence continues at coordinate 1,247,767 of CM052195.1, forward strand.
GTACCAATATTATAAAAAGTATTACATTTATTAAGATTATCAAGACTTTTGAAATTTTCAAGAATTTCTGATTTTGAATAAGTATCGAATTATGATGTGATTGATTTGTTCGAAAATTTTGCAAGACAGAGTATTGAATGCCCATCACTATTAGGAGATCCTCATGCGCGTACCATAGGAGCTACGCGTGAGCGCATTAGGGCGACACTCGTATCAGTATATTTCCACATCACTAGTGATGGGATCTGAATCAATTCGATTCAATGTTTACGACAAAAAATTCGAATCACTGGCAAGATAATTCGAAGCGTAGTACTCTTGAATCTCTTGGACGTCTTCAAAGTCTTCGTTGTCTTAAAAATCTTGAAAGCCTTAAAACTTTAGAAGGTTTGTAAGAATTGAAACTCTTGCAGTGTTACATTTAGTAGCACGAAACAATGATTACGTCATGTCAGCATTGGGATGAATAACAGTATGAACGTACCAATATTATAAAAAGTACAACATTTATTAAGATTATCAAGACTTTTAAAATTTTCAAGAGTTTCAAGAGTTTCAAGAATTTTTGATTTTGAATAAATATCGAATTATGATGTGGTTGGTTTGTTCGAAAATTTTGCAAGACAGAGTATTGAATGCCCATCACTATTAGGAGATTCTGAGGCGCGTACCATAGGAGCTATTCGTGGCGCATTAGGGCGACACTCGTATCAATAGAATTCCACATTGTTATTGCGTTTTTTGGTGAGTGTTATCTCCTGCAAGCACTACGTCGCACGATCATTTTGGACGATAGATGTAGAAAATGGATTTGGAAAATATATTCGGAAGATAAATGTTAGAAATAGCTTTTCATTGTATTATCAAAATTTTATTCGCATCTGGGATAACTAGTTTCTTGTAGATCTTACCAATTTGCTAATTTTACCAAAAATCTAGTTATCCTAGATGCGAATAAAATTTGGACAATACAATTAATTACTATTTTCAAAATTTATCTTCCGAATCGATTTTCTAAAATTTCCTGCATGCGTTGTCCGAATTATCGTGCGTCATAGCTAACCAATATGGCGACGAAGTGTATCTAAGAAGAGTTGTATTTTATACAAGTCGGCATGATTATTTATAAAAATGAAACTTTTCAACGTGGTTGTAATTCAATGATCGACAGCATACTTACATTGTTAAAAAGAATGAAGGATTATTGTTTGCAGGGTTAGTCATTGGAATTTTGTTTTCGATGGTCGACTTTTTTCTCTTCCTATTTGCATTCTTCCTTTCGAATATATGTCTGAGTATACATATATTGAAAGTCGAATTTCGGGAACTTGGAGCAAGGTCGTTCAACTTATTAATAGTCGTTCTCCTCGCACCGCCAAAAAGAAATTTATGAAAAAAGCTTATGATGAAAACTGTAGAATAACAGAACTAGCTTTCAAGGCTAACTGTATTTTTAGTAACCCGGAAATATAGGATACGGAGCGGGGACTTGTGTTTCTCTACCTGTTTCGATAATTGCTGAAATCGGTGACACGAAAAAATCAATGGACTTTTATCATGTCGGCGAATGCTGTGCGTTAAATGTTAATCATTATCGAACGTAACGATCGAGTAAATTCAATGATAATTTAGCTCTAGTAAAACGAGGTGCTTTATGACACTTTTTAACCCTTTCGCTACCGTGGACGAGATATCTCGTCACCATGCTGTTGTATTATGTATTAGGTTGGCAAGAAAGTAATTAAGGTATTTTAAGGTGAAATAGAGTCCAATTTTTTTATTCAAGCGATGAAGTTTAATCAATAAAATTTGTGCCTATTTATTCTTTTTGGCAAAAGATCATCGCACAAAATGGGAAATATCTTATTCATTAAAGTTCATTGCTTGAATAAAAATATTGGGTTCTATATCACCTTAAAATACCGAAATTACTTTCTTGCCAACCCAATACTATGCTACGCACGAAATATTTCGTGCATCTTTGTTACTGATATGAAGTGTTTCCTTTGCAAGTTTAACGCGAG
>CM052195.1:1258426-1273913 GCA_028455805.1 Lasioglossum figueresi
GGCATACGTTCGAGTATACTTAGGAGTAGTAATTCTGTTTGTCGAAGGACTTATAGTGAGTTCGTATTAAATCAATCAAAGTTAGAACCTGTTTGCGAGGTATTTGATCCCGTCCCTACTTGCAAGTATTATTTCCGTTTACCAAAGTACTTGTAAAAGGTTCGAAACTGTCTGGCATACGTTCGACAATACTTAGGAGTAGTGTTTCTGTTTTTCGAAGTACTTATAGAGAGTTCGAATTCAATCAATCAAAGTTCGAACCTGTGTGCGAGGTACTTGATCCCATCCCTACTTGCAATTACTATTTCCGTTTACCAAAGAACCTGTAGAAGGTTCGAAACTGTCTGGCATACGTTCGAGTATACTTAGGAGTAGTAATTCTGTTTATCGAAGTACTTATAGAGAGTTCGAATTCAATCAATCAAAGTTAGAACCTGTTTGCGAGGTACTTGATCCCGTCCCTACTTGCAAGTATTATTTCCGTTTACCAAAGTACTTGTAAAGGGTTCGAAACTGTCTAGCATACATTCGAGTATACTTAGGAGTACTATTTCTGTTTTCGAAGTACTTATAGAGAGTTCGAATGGAATCAATCAAAGTGAGAACCTGTTTGCGAGATACTTGATCCCATCTCTAGTCGAAAGAAATGTTCTATTTTGAAGTTGAAATAGCACCGAGTGCAAAGGGTTAATATAGTGCACGGATAAAATTTCATGAAATCTACACGTTGATATTTTCTTTAGTCAGCCCCACCCTTCCTGCTCATTGTTATATACAGAGTGGTCAGAGCAACTTGTTCACCTTTGGTGAACATGCAGTCTTTGGAAGTTATTGAGGGTGAACAAATTGCGTGGACCATCCTGTATATATGTACATAGTAAAGGCTTGATCTAATTGTAAGAAAAACTCTTGAGTCTGTGCTGTTTCTTAGATCGTGTAGTTCTGCATTTATAGAACATTTGAAGAACATTTGGAGAAAAAATGATGTCTTCTCCGTAAGAATTTAACTGTTGACTGCTGAACTAATGGTATTTTAACCGTGCACCACTGTACCGTGCCTGTCAATTATAATTTGCACTGGACAAACTTTGATCTTGCGATTGCAGGGATAGCGATGCTGGCGAAGTACGCGTCTATCCAGGCAAGCTGCAGGTATCAGATTCATTCTGCATAGTACCTGTCAATGAAAACACAACGGTTGCGAACCTAATCGAAGAAGCACTCCAGAAGTTCGGTCTAGAAAATTTCAATTCCGAAGATTACAGATGTAGCGAGATTCTTCTAGATCGCGGTGGTAAGCCTCAGTTTCTCGAATAGCATTGACTAAATGCTCTTCTGCTACTTAATTATTAATATATGTTGTCAAAGCTTTGGGCAATGTTTACAATCAGTCACAAAGCTTAATACATAATGCATTTGACGTAAAGGCGTTTAATGGATTAATTCGCGTTAGTATGCTATTTACGTATAAAAATCGAGTTTGATCATCTTCTGAAAATTTCGAAAAGAACTAAAATATAAGGATTGTTTAATTTTGCACAATATCGATACATACATAGCTGCAGCAATGTTTTGTGATTGACTGTAAATTTAAATCGTTGCTTACGTATTGTGTCCTCAGTCATTATGAATCTTAACAACTGTCGTTCAATTTAAATGTTCCTATTAATAATATTATTATGGCACAATCCGACACAAACAATTACGAAGTAGGAGCCAATTATGAAGTAGACATTATTTCCAGCAACGAATTGCGAATGTATAATCGTTTAACAATCCAAGCAATACAATAGAAAATGTTTCTTTCAATTATCAGTTAGATAAACCAATAATAATTGCTTAAATCATAATGGTCGTATTATCGACACTCGCTTTTCTCCTATTACAAATAGCTCCTAGTAATAAACATATGCATTTGTCCAGTCACTGAGAGAGTATTGTCTCGGGAGGAGAAGCCATGGGAGATTGTGAAGCAACTGGGCAAAGATTCGATCAGACAGATGGAGTTGATGCGGTTTTATCTGCAACTGAAGGAAGATCCCCATGGACCCAATCTGGCTTTATTTGTAGGAAACCTGCCAGTGAACCAGCCCGAAAGGATTTACGAAAATATACTGACTGAACTTGTAGGCAGAGGTAACTAATATTAAAAAGGAAAAACAAGTCATTTTGAGAAGGAATCGATTACAGCAATAATGATTTTTTGTTTGTGTAATTGCTTTAGAAAACAAATTTTCCTCGATTGGTACCATATACTACGAATATGGCTCGATGGTGATTGTCTACGAGGATGCAAATAAGGCAGTCAGGGCATTGTACACACTGGAAGATTCAAAATACGAGGATAGACCCCTTTTAGGTAATATTTTATATTATCATTAATTGTCTTCGCAATAACTTCATCACATTTAATTCATCCATTCTTCATGACGTTGAATATCAATCACTATCTTGAAAAATTGCATAAAACCAAGGCAATTTAGTTAACGAGCCCAAAACTGCAGAGGTAAAACTTACTATATCCAGTTGCGTGATTGTTCCTATAACCCTTTGAAATGTTGTAAACTTACTGAAATTTGATTTACACTGTCACGCGTCCGGTGGTCCGGCCATTAATAATAATTAACAATCATAATATATTCTCAATCCTTTTCCGATAATGTTGCGCGAGAAGTAAACACTGAATTTCATTATCATTAAGCTATCAAATATTGTATCGAGTTACGAATGTTAGAGAATTAAGGAAAAAAGTTCAATTCATTTTCATTTTCCTTTATTCTAACATTCGTAATTCTATGCAATATTTGATAGCGTAATGATAATGAAATTCAGTGTTTACTTCTCGTGCAACATTATTGGAAAAGGATTGAGAATATATGTTGATTGTTAATTATTATTAGTGGCTGGACCACTATGACTAGACTGGGAATTTTTATGCAAAATAGAAATTGTCTGTATTAATTGTAAGATACAAGAGCTACATCGACATTTATTCCTTCCCTTAATCATTTAAGTTAATCCAAAATAATACAACAGTGATTAATCTAAAATGATTCTTTAAATGTTTTCATTGTTTTGCATTTGATCTGCTCATTGTTGTCATAAATGCACAAAAACAGCAGTCTACTTGTGACAAAAATTAATTTTAAAAAACAAGGGTGTTTGGAATGTATTGATTATCTGAATATTTATGCGAATATTCATTTCCATAGAAATACGATTAATCAATTCGATGATTACAGTAATGCCACTGCCGAGTATCGAGCCAACCATGGTCCCGTCAGGGGTGCAGCCGTTGCTAGTTTTCGTGAACGTAAAATCTGGCGGTTGCCAGGGGCTCCAATTGATCTCCAGTTTTCGTAAACTTTTAAATCCGTATCAGGTGTTCGATCTGGACAATGGAGGACCACTTCCTGGGTACGTAATAATCATTCCTGTAACTCCCAATGGCTATGCAACTTCATTTTGCGTAAAGAAATCAACATCTTATGTTGATTTACAGGGTGAATCAGTCAGAATTATTATGTAAAATAACTTCATATCTATTAGTTGCATCCAAACATATTTTAATGAATTATGTAGCACTTTAAGAGACGCGTCGAACGATTATAATATGATTTCTTTATATCTGATTTTTTCTGAGATTACTTTGAGCTCTTTGTTGCCGATGGAAGGACCAATTCAGCAGCCTATAATATGATCGCTAGACAGGGGAACTTTGTGAAAAATAAAAGTTATCTACCTAAATTGCAACACAAACTCGAGTGAAATAAAAATTCATTTTCTTTCTTAATATGTTCAACAGGTTGAAAATAATATAATAGTCTTTTTAAATTCTTCTAATGTTTTTACTGTTTTAAATTATACCTGCTCATTTTTGTCGTAAATCCATACAATCCGCTGTCTAATGATCACCTTAAGTTGACCTTGGAAAACTTTTGAAAAGATTCGAGATGATATCGTAGAAGACATGAGATATTAAGAAATAAACCAATACGAACAATACATGTCGAGATATTTTAGATTTATATGGTAGTCCGTACAGACTAGCCCTGTATAAACTTGTGTGCAACTCGAAAAAGTATGAACCTGATTGAGAAATTAGCTTTAAAATATCGAACCAAGCGAAGAATTTAAAGCGCACATATCAAATGTGGATGACATATTTTTCTCGGATTTTTTGTAAAATTGTATAGGGGATAGTGAATCTGACAAAAGCATATTTTTTTTATTAAATATAATATACAGGGTGCGGCACCTAAAACAGGTCACCTGAATAAATCGCTTGCTTTTGAAGATAGAAAAAAAAGGATCAGACCAAAATTACTTGATATCGAGGGGCTCGTAATCTGATGTCATTAATTTTTTTATAGGTGGAGACGTCAAGGAGATACGGAGGTCAACTCTGTTTTTATAAATGGAACGGTATGGTTTTTTATTTACATTCTGATAGTGTATTTCAAGACGAATACAATGACCTATTACGAAGGTCATTCAAGGTCACGCAAGGTCAACTGCAATAGAAAATAAAATGTCTCAAAGCACTCTTCGAACGCTACGACGATTTACATGTAACACGTTATGTACGTATTCGCTGCTACTTCGAGTGTTCAAAATGTCGGCCTTGAACACCGAGACATAATCTAAAACGTTGCAGTTGTATCTATTACAGAGCAAGCTCTTTTTATACGTTCTTGCAAATCAACTGTGGTTGTTGGTTTTTCGCGGTACACTTGTTCCTTCAATTTTCCTCACAAATAAAAATCTAGCGGTGTCAGGTCTGGGGAACGTGCTGGCCATTTATTACTTCCCGATCGACCAATCCAACGACCTTCAAATGTCCTGTTCGGTAATTCTGTAACGTTTCGAGCCGAACGAGCAGGACATCCGTCTTGTTGGAACCACATGGACTGTCGCATGTCCAGTGAAATGTCCTCTAACAATTCTGGCAAAACGTCTTTTAAGATTCTCTCGTATTTATGACTATTTAGCGTGCCATCGATGAAATACGGACCAATTATTTTATTACGAAGAAGGCCGCACCAGACGTGGACAGACCAAGGTCTCTGCTTGTCCACTTCTCGTAGCCATCGTGGATTATCTACCGACCAGTAATGCATGTTGCGACAGTTAACTTGTCCGTGGTTTGTAAATGTGGCCTCATCCGTAAACAAAATTTTATTCAAGAACATTTGATCGTCTTGCAGTTTGCGTAAGCCCCATTCGCAAAACTGTAAACGTTTTTGAAAATCATTTTCACTTAATTGTTGATGCAGCGAAATGTGGAATGGGTGAAATTTGTTAACTTTAAGTATTCGCAAAATACTTTGTTGACCGATGCCACTCTCGCGTTCAAGTTGCCTCGTACCAACATGTGGATTTTGTATTACACTTGCTACAATGTTTATCGTGTCCATCGTCGGTTGCTTTTTTGGCTCGAGTGCGTTTTTGCTTATCCACATTTCCAGTTTCTCGAAACTTTTTTATAATGTTTGCAAAGACAGAAAGCGAAGGACCATTACGATCGGTAAATCTTTCACCATACACGCGTACCGCTTTCCTCATAATTCTATGACATTCACCATAAACGATAACCATTTCCACTTTCTCTGCTATCGTGTAACGCATTCTTGAAAATTGAACACTCGGATTGAATATTTCGAAGCCGTACTCTGGTCGGTAGTCAAACTACTAATAACATTTCTGGATACAGGTAAGCATACAATGCGATGGTATGTTTATTTATGTTCTGCGACCCTTACCAATACTTAGAAGAGCAGTATGCCAACAATCAGAGAAGACACAAAAGTATTTGAAGAGTGCTTTGAGACATTTTACTTTCTATTGCAGATGACCTTGCGTGACCTTGAATGACCTTCGTAATAGGTCATTGTATTCGTCTTGAAATACGCTATCAGAATGTAAATAAAAAACCATACCGTTCCATTTAAAAAAACAGAGTTGACCTTCGTATCTCCTTGAGGTCTCCGCCTATAAAAAAATTAATGACATCAGATTACGAGCCCCTCGATATCAAGTAAGTTTGGTCTGATCCTTTTTTTTCTATCTTCGAAAGCAAGCGATTTATTCAGGTGACCTGTTTTAGGTGCTGCACCCTGTATATAAGAAAAATAATGAAAAAATACTTATCCTGCATTCTTCATTTCAGGCTCTACGTTTTCCGCCATATAAGAGACTACAAAATCTTAGTTTGCGGTGGGGACGGAACAATAGGTTGGGTGCTGCAGTGTTTGGATAATGTGGGCCAGGACAGCGAGTGTTCCTCGCCTGCCTGCGCCATTGTTCCTTTGGGAACCGGAAACGATCTTGCGCGTGTCCTTTGCTGGGGTTCCGGTTATACCGGTGACGAAGATCCCTTGAATCTGCTTCGAGATGTTATCGATGCAGAGGAATCTCAGCTGGATAGGTGGACTGTAGTTTTTCACACGGAAGAAAAAGAAGACAAACAGCTACTCAACAACCCAGGAGGTTTGTCAAATTACGCATAAACTCCCAGTCAGCAAAATCTGCTCGAGCAACTTATGACCAAATGCCTGCAATCGTACTTTGCCAGGAAAAGGCGATCATTTTGTGCCAAACCGCGCTTGGAGCAGGATTTGGTCTATAGGGTTATATGTTACTTCGAGCAACTTCGTACACACGATATACACTCATACGCGAAAGTATTCGAACGCTTACAATTCTAACATTCAACTAATGAAATATGTTACATTGAAGTATTTGAAGTAATTTTCCACATATAACAAGGGGTTGATCTTAAGACTACATAAGTAACACTCGAAAATAATCCAACAATATATAGCGTTTTTACAATACATTTATTATAAACACGTACCAGAAGCGACACACGAAAGTATTCGAACGGAACATTTAATAGTTATTTAAATTGAATAATTTAAAGTTTTAATAGGAAGCTGTTTTCCATTGACTGAACTAACTTAGAAGTAACCGTTGGATCTATTGATTGTCATATTGCAATAATATTTCGTTTTAACACTTCTTTCGAAGTAACGACTGTAGTTCTTAATCTTCTTTCCACCTCATCCCATAAATGTTCAATGGGGTTGAAATCGGGACTTTGCGGTGGATGTGGCAACACGCGTGGAACATTATACAATACCCATTCTTTGACTATTTTAGCGGAATGTTTAGGATCATTGTCCGATCGAAACCAGTAATTACTTGGTAAATTCAATTTTGATACACTGTCTTTTAGGTTTTCCTCCAAAATTTTTAAGTACTTTGTTTTGTCCATTATTCCGTCAATGAACACGAGGTTTCCCACTCCACTGGATGCCATACAGCCTCAAAAAACTCATACAGAGCCATCATTGTGTTTAATAGTCAGCCATAGATTTAGCGATTCCAATTCTGTGTTCTGTTTCATCCAAACTTTTTTACGTCCATCGCTAGCAAGAATATTTGTACATTTCAACGCTCCCGCGACTTATGTAAAGTTATACTCGAATTAATGTGTCGTTATCGGTTCGCGTGGGTTATCAGTTGTTATCGGAAAAGAAGTTCCTTTGAAGAAATTGAAGACACGCGACCATGCCAAATTAGGGTATGTACCGAGCCAAGATTATACGTAGCAGCAGGTTTTACAAATATGTTTATTTATGTATTTCAACAAAATGATTTAAGGATATAAGATCTTTATATCTTTCTGTTGATCTTTATGCATTTACAGCAAAATTGAGTAGATATAATTTGAAATTGTTGGAAAATTTTAAAAATTGAACATGTCAATTCAAATCGTTAAGAGAAGAAATAACATTCCATTTATTTGGTTGACAATAAAGTAATTTCGGTATTTTAAGGTTAAGTAAAACCGAATTTCTTTATTCAAGCGATGAACTTGAATCAATAAAATATTATCTTATTTATTCTTTTTAGCAAAAGATTATCGAACAAGAGGGAGAACATCTTATTCTTTAATATTCATTGCTTGCATACAAAAATTTGGCTCTATTTCACTTTAAAATACCGAAATTATTCTCTTTCCAACCCAATATTTATTAGACTCATTGTCAGTTCAGAATCTTTATCACGAGTTTGACATGATATTGTAGGGTTGATTATTACATTGTCTTTTAGGTTTTCCTGCAAAATTTTTAAGTACTTTGTTTTGTCCGTTATTCCGTCAATGAACACGAGGTTTCCCACTCCACTGGATGCCATACAGCCCCAAAAAACTTTTACAGATCCACCATTATGTTTAATAGTCGGCCGTAGATTTGGCGATTCCAATTCTGTATTCTGTTTCCTCCAAACTTTTGTACGTCCATCGCTACCAAAAACGTTGAATTTACTTTCATCATAGAATAATAGCGTGTCCCAGAACGAATTACTTTTATAAATAAATTTTTCGACGAATTGTAAACGCAAAAGTTTTATTTCTCTTGCTAATAAATGGTTTTCGTCTTGGAACTCGTGCATGTAAACCATTATTTCTTAATAATAGACGACACGATTCGGGATGCGCTTCTTTCTGGAACTGTGTAGCCACCATTGATGCCAATTGTTTTCTCTTCTCTTTCAGTCAGCTTTTTTGGGCGTCCACAACGAGGCTTACAATTAGTAGCAATGTTACCTTGCGTATTAAATTTCTTCACAATATAATGAATCGTGGACTTACTTCTGTGTACAAGTTTTGCAATTTCATTTAATGATTTGCCTTCCTTATACCATTTTATTATTAATTCTCTGATCGACTTGCTTGTTTCAGATTTCTTGCGATTCATTTTGTTATAGTGTTTATAATGAAAATGGTGACAGAAATTTTTAACACTGTTTCTCCTGGACTGACTGCTAGTGAACTAGGCAATGTTTATTTTCATTCTGTGAGCGTTGGAAATTGTTTGTTTACGTTCTATTAGCGTCGGAAATTCTTAGTTGTCCAAAGTTCGAAAATTTGTGTGCCACGTCTGGCACGTGTTTACAATATATGTATTGCAAAAACTGTATATATTGTTAAATTATTTTCTAACTTCGTGTATGTAGTCTCGAGACCCATCCCTTGTTGTATGTGGGATATTACATCAAATGCTTCAATCTAACATACATATCTCATTAGTTGAATGTCAGAATTGTAAGCGTTCGAATACTTTCGCGTATGAGTGTATTAGTGTAAGGATTTTATTTTAAAGATTACAGCACATATATTTCACGGAGTCTCTTCGTTGACAACTGGCCTCGATTCACCGTTGTCTCGTCACCTCAATTTTTTAAATGTTAACATATATGTTCTATTTCATAATATTCTAACTGGTATCGAGACGAATTCAGCAACCTATACCAATATAACATTAAATGTTGTATTAACGGTGCAATCGAAAGTTTTTTGGCCACAGAAAGTACTTGTGCGTTGCTGGTGCGGTCTTGTAGTGTGCGGCAAAGTCGCCAGCTTGGCGTCAACTTGACGTAGCGGCGCGTTGCAGGTCAGTTGCCGGGGCTGTCTAGTGTGCGAAGGCCTTTATGGTACTCGTATGCCGCTATTGAGACTGTGACTAACAAAAGCTAAAATCCTGCCAGAATCTGAAATTAAATAGTTCTCTCAAAAATAGCTTCGTCCAGTCACGCACACCATAAATTGTGTTCAGCTGTTTTTTAACGCTTAGTTATTTCCAAGGACTTCGAGTTTCCTCGGCTGGTCCCTACAGGTCCTTATTTGCTCCGAATTTTCCGACCAAAACCTGTCGGCAGATACCGAGCCTAATGTGAAAACAGATGGTTCGGTACTTGCTTGCAAAGTTTGGTGCTACAATTCCATGCCAAATGGAAGGCAGGTCGGTCTTACTAAGAGCGGATCTAATCTTGTTCTAAGAGTAAATATCGAACAAAATCGTAGTAAACCTTCCTGCAGGAAGGAAAATCGAATTTCGCATAATTACCAATAATTTAAATACTTACAAATATTAAAATAACGACAATAACGATGTTGCCCGATATTTAGTCTCAAAGCAAGGTTATATTCAGCAAGGCTTTATTCATAAATATATGCCTTCCGGCGTTACATTTCTCTCTCCTTCCTTCCTTTCTCCATTCTTTAAACCTTCACATTTTCTTCTCCCTATCTTAATCTATTATTTACATTGTATACCTACCCCCACATATACAATCCTTCTTAATTTAATCCCCTCTACATTTTATCCTTTTCCCTCCTTACCCTCCATGTACTTCGCTACTTCCATACTGTTTATTTTAATTTAATTCTCCCACTCCTCTTTTTCTTTTTCCTCTACCCTTTCTCTTTTTTCTTTTAGCTTCCTACCCCATTTTGCGCCTTTCCCCTTTTCATCCAGAATTTCTTCTATTTTTCCTTCTATTTCTTCCATCTCCCTGCATCTCTCTACGAGATGTTCCAGCGTCTCCTCCTCTCCTCTGCACATCCTGCATACTTTCTTCCCTTCTTTTTCCCAGAATTTGTTTGCCCATTCTTCGTTGCCGCACCTCGGTCTTGCCACTATCGTCACGCTATCCCCTTTTCTTCCTCTTTTTCCTGTCAAGTATCTCGGTCTCCCCACCGTTCTTATTTCTTTGAACCTGGGAACGCATCTTGATTTCCATACCTTCTCTATCCTTTCCTGCTCTTGAACCTCCCTAACCCTACATATCACTCTCTCCTCTATTCTTTCTTCCCCTTCTTCTCTCAATCTTGCCACCTCTTCCGTCCCCAAACCGCATCGCCAGAAATACCTCTTTCTTTCCTCTCCCCATCTATCTAGCTTTCCCTCTTCTTCGTCCTTTCTTCTTTCTCTCCAACATTCCTTCGGTATCTTTCGGTTTTCCTTCTTTCTTATTTTCTCCTCAAATCTGACCGTTCTCTTCCCTGCTTCTATACTTATCTTGTCTTTTTTCATTTCATCTCTCGCTATATATCCTGGTGTTGTCCTTTCCACCCCCTGGATCCATCTTATGTATCTCTCTTGCATTCTCTCCATCTCCTCTCTTTCCTCCCATCCCCATATCTCCGCTCCATACAGAAGTATTCCTTTTACCACCGCGGTTGACAGGAAGACATTTATGATATACCTTCACCTATGCGTTCGTACGGAATTGTGTTTATCAACTACTAATTACTCTGAAGGCTTTTTTGCTATCAGATTTTCACTGTTTCTAAGATTTCTAATCTATCAGTCTATCGATGAACGTTTCACAATGCGTTACTCGGAGGAATATAAGATCGATATGATTTTCATTTATGAAGAAAGTCGACAGTGTTTGAGAGAAGCAGTGCGGTTGTACAAGGACCGATTTCCTAATCGTAATTGCCCATCGGTTTCCGTTTACTCCAATTTGATAAATAAATTCCGTGAAACTGGTAGTGTTGAAAAAAAAAATGTACGAAAGCGAAGACTGTAAGGAAAGAAGCAAACACCATTAATGTTCTGGTAGCAGTGGATACAAACCCTCGTGCTGGTACGAGGAAAATCGTATGAGAAAGTGGAATTAGTCAAAAATATGTAGTGCAAATACTCCACGAACAAAAATTTCACCCCTTTCACCTATCGATTCGCCAAGAACTTCATGGTAGAGACTTCGTAAATCGTGTAAACTCTTGCCAGTGGGGATCGCGACAATTGATAAACGATAGAGCATTTTTTAATAAAGTATTATTTACCGATGAAGATATGTTTGAACATTCTGTGTAACAGAAATGAAGCAAATGAATCTTACACGTTGAATTTTATTTATTCCATTTTTCTGGATTGAAGGTTATTTGTAGTGAATTACATGGATGAATTCGTTATTTTGTCAGCTACGACATTACGTTAACGAATATATATATATATAATCTTTATTCATAAATATATGCCTTTCGGCGTTACATTTCTCTCTCCTTCCTTCCTTTCTCCATTCTTTAAACCTTCACATTTTCTTCTCCCTATCTTAATCTATTATTTACATTGTATATCTACCCCCCGATGTACAATCCTTCTTAATTTAATCCCCTCTACATTTTATCCTTTTCCCTCCTTACCCTCCATGTCCTTCGCTATTTCCATACTGTTTATTTTAATTTAATTCTCCCACTCCTCTTTTTCTTTTTTCTCTACCCTTTCTCTTTTTTCTTTTAGCTTCCTACCCCATTTTGCGCCTTTCCCCTTTTCATCCAGAATTTCTTCTATTTTTCCTTCTATTTCTTCCATCTCCCTGCATCTCTCTACGAGATGTTCCAGCGTCTCCTCCTCTCCTCTGCACATCCTGCATACTTTCTTCCCTTCTTTTTCCCAGAATTTGTTTGCCCTTTCTTTGTTGCCGCACCTCGGTCTTGCTACGATCGTCACGCTATCCCCTTTTCTTCCTCTTTTTCCTGTCAAGCATCTCGGTCTCCCCACCGTTCTTATTTCTTTGAACCTGGGAACGCTTCTTGATTTCCATACCTTCTCTATCCTTTCCTGCTCTTGAACCTCCCTAACCCAACATATCACTCTCTCCTCTATTCTTTCTTCCCCTTCTTCTCTCAATCTTGCCACCTCTTCCGTCCCCAAACCGCATCGCCAGAAATACCTTTTTCTTTCCTCTCCTCATCTATCTAGTTTTCCCTCTTCTTCGTCCTTTCTTCTTTCTCTCCAACATTCCTTCGGTATCTTTCGGCCGTTCTCTTCCCTGCTCCTATCCTTATCTTGTCTTTTTTCATTTCATCTCTCACTATACAGGGTGGTCCGTTTAAGTAAGAACACCTAAATATCTCTTCAGGTTATTGTGATGCAAAAAATATTTATTACGTAACGTGCATGGTGTCGATGGACCAAATATTTGGCACGAATATTTTTTTTCCGAGGGTCATTTTTTTCGGAGTTGTCGAGGTCATCGGTGTTTTTTTTTGTACATAACTACATTTTTCTTTACCGCATCGTGTAACTGATGGAAAAATACATTCGGATATGTATAATACCATGACCTTGAAATGACCTTGATTCTCGAAAATTAAAGTTTTATCTAGAACCGATGTCGAATATCTTCGGCCACGACTCCTGAACCTATGAATGCGAAGAAAATATTTTTTATCACACCAAGAATATCGATCGACAGATGTGTGTATGTATTAACTGTTAAAACAACATTCACGTTCTCTTAAGTTATCGTCAGAGTTGTTCAAAATGGCGTCCTTCTACGTTGATACATTTTCTGAAACATGCAATGACCGACTGTACAGATTATTCAATTGTTTCGACATTAATATCAGCAAAAGCTCTAACTGTTCGGTTCTTCGTATCCTCTGGTGTAGTTGGTCGTTCATTAGAAACTGTTTGTTTCAATTTTGCCCATAAAAAGAAGTCCATTTGTGTGAGGTCTGGTGAACGCGCTGGCCATCCTACAACTCCGGTACGACCAATCCATCGATTTGGAAATTTTAGATCCAAAATTTGTTTGACAAGGCGTGTAGAATGAGCCGGACAACCGTCATGCTGATACCACATTCTTAAACTTAAATTCTCTTCATCTCCTCTCTTTCCTCCCATCCCCATATCTCCGCTCCATACAGAAGTATTCCTTTTACCACCGCGTCAAAGAGCTTCATCCTCCATCTCACGTCTGCCTTAAATTTTCTTTCTCCTATCCCCCATAATCCTCCCATCACCTTCCTGGCCTTTCCTATCCTTTCTTTTATATGTTCCTTCTCGCTGTTTGTTTTGTTTAAGACGTATCCTAGGTATTTAAACTCTTTTTTACCTCTTCTACCTCCTTATCTCCCCACTTCCAAATCTCTCTCTTTCTTTTTCTTTTTCCTTTGCAACATATTAGTATCTCAACGCAAGGTTATTTCCGTCCTTAGTGCGATCGTACTAGCTTCTACACGAGCACAGGGTCTGTCCTCGTTTTACTCTCCATTTGGCATGGAATTTTTCCTCCAAAATTTACAATTTTCTAGAGTTTGTAGGCAAGCTGTGCTGGCAAATTCATACCAAATAAAGAGCAGATTGCTTACTGGGATATGGTTGGTGGTTTTGTCTACAAATCCCCAACATAGGACCTACGACGAAAATTTATGACAATTTGTCAACGAATGTCCAACGTTGGGCCTACAATAGTTGTTTAATTAACCAAGAATTTACGTATGATAATACTCTATTGGCCCAACAAGAGCAGATTGCTTACTGGTTGGTTCAACAAAAATAAGAACGTATCTTTGAGACCAACCTGATACATTCTTCTTAAAATATCAATTTTTGATAACAACTTAATTTTGCCAACATAGTTAATAAGAGTAGAACCTACTGGACGAGTCAAAGCGGCTCTGTCCCTTATTCTTCTTTACGATTATTGAAATGTTGAAAATGTTTTCATAAATTGTGTTCATAACGTTTCACATTCGAATGTTGGGAACACACACCTGGGAAAACATTTGAGTAACCCGTTTATATGATTTTGAAAAACGATTACTTCTCACGAAGTGTACTTACATTGTACAATGTGCACATTCGAATGTTATAGCCGGTGCAACCAGCGAGGACAATACGCAAATATACGTGATGAACAATTACTTCGGTATTGGTGTTGACGCGGAGCTGTGCCTGGCCTTCCACAAGGCCAGAGAAGAAAATCCGGACAAGTTCAAAAGCAGATTTCGTAACAAACAGATGTATGTAACGATGGCAATTCGACAGATAAGGAAAAAAACAGTTTGTAAAGATTTGCACACGAAAATTCGGTTGGAGGTGGACGGAAAGGTCGTCAAGGTACCCCCAGTCGAGGGGATAATTATCCTGAATATTTTAAGGTATTGTATATCTTCTCACTGCATGCACTATTGGGTTGGCAAGAAAGTAATTTCGGTACTTTAAGGTGAAATAAAAGCCAACTTTTGTATTCAAGCAATGAACTTTAATCAATAAAATATTTTCCATTGCGTTCGATGATATTTTGCCATCTTTCTGATAGGTTCATAATTCCGCGCTCGTAAAACTTCTGGTCCTTATCGGCAAGAAACTGATCCAAGTGCGATTTCAGGTCATCATTAGCGAATGTTTTACCAGTCAAAGAGTTTTGTAAACTTCGGAATAAATATGGTGGATGCAACATCAATTCCCAACCAAGCTCCAATAACACTGTCCAACACCAAATATGTTTCGCTATAACTGTTGAGTGTCCCTTATAGAGTTTTCTTGCGCTGATTCTGAATCTGTCCTTAATTTTTTCCTACACGTACAGTTTTTAAGAAACATGACTTTGAAAAAAAACGTATTTTTCAACTTTAAACAAATATTGTGATGTTATTATAAAAGATATTGAATTGTTCTTTGCAGCAAAAGATTCTGTAGACTTTGGCGAATACAACGATATCCAATATTAATACGTTATGAATGTTTAAACATGTTTAAACAATCATTGAAGACGGAGAGATACCACTTTTGTAGCATTTCTTGAGGATACTTTCCAGATTATCCCAAAAAATAAGGGTCTAGCGGAAAATCGAACTATACCACGCGATAGAGCAGACTTTTACCTTGAGATACCA
>CM052195.1:1289703-1300854 GCA_028455805.1 Lasioglossum figueresi
AATGTTAAGGGGTCCCTAGACGATCAGTAATATTGTCAATGTAGGTTGACGATAATATTGAAGCTAACAATTTGTTAATGTTCCTCTAGAAAATATTACAAAATTTCTCTGAATGTCCATTCTGTACTCGCTAATATATTAATTTATAGCCTCATAATGAGAATTTGTGCAAACATGTTAAATACAGAATGGTTTTAAATAATCTATACATTTTATTTGGCTACACAGGGGTTAACCAAAAAATAAGAGAATTAAATAAATATAGGAAGAACTCATTTATTTACATTTTTCTATCTCTGATGTCGAGTCAAACTGGACAAAGAAATGCAAAGGGTTAAAGAAGCGGGAGTAGACTCGATGAGTTGTGTGGTACACCACACACCGCTAGACGAATGTACGTGCACGAGAATTGCAAGGGTCCGGTATAAGGAAAATAGCGTCTCGCTAATGCATATTGGGGACTTCTCCATAGTCGCAATCGCTAGATAAAAGATGCGTCTAGCGCGCTCACTATCCCAGGAAGCCTAATTTTGCGTTTTTCATGCGATATTCGCATTATTCGACAAAATTTAGCGGAGCCACGTGAAGAAATGCTGGCGCGACTGTGCTGCATTTTCATTTGTTCCAGCATTTCTTCTCGAGTCTATTCGCTTAATTCGACAAAAGTTTCCATAAATAGTATCAGTGAAATATCAATGAAATACCATTGGAATACCAACGGGGATTCCCCCACCGGAAAATCCAAGCGTGCGTTTGACTTGGGCCGGTCGTAGAGGCGCTGCGCTCGCTCATTGGACCGTTGTTCACATGGTCGCTTGAAAAGTGCGGGGAGAGGGTTAGTAAAGGACCGAGCGCGGCAGACGCCATATCAGCAGGCCATCAGTTCGTGTCAGTTCGTGTCGAACCGTGAGTGCGTCGTGTTGTTGATGAATCTCAATCTGGCAAAGTTGAACGATTCAAATTCTTGCCCCCTTCCTTCTGCGAAACGTGTTTGCGCGTTTCCTAATCGGTCTCGAATCGGTCTCGAATCGGTCTCGAATAAACGGACGGATAAGAAACGCGTTAGTGAAACAATGCACGGTGTGTTTAAATTTAAATGATACGCAACCTCGTCGAGCGAGCAAAGAAAATTAAAACACAGGAGTGTGACGACACAGATGAACAGCTTATACGTGATTGGGCTGCGTTAAACCTTGGTGAGTGAAATCCATCGGTTTCAAGGATCCGTTAACTATATTTCTTCGATTGTGTTTGATCGTGCGACGTGTCGACCGTGTCCTGGTTGACGAAATCGATCGCAACACGAGTATAATCGATCGTGTCCAAGATAATTGTTTACGTGGAAAGCAAGAGTATGCGAACAATTATCGTGTGAAATTATTCTACGTTTTTCGAACCATGTTAATCGATAAGGAGAAAGTGAGAGATCCGCTGACAGATAATTGATCAATGTTTGAATCGATTTTGAGGTTACGTGTAGGAGCGTCGACTATATAACTACCATTTGTATTTCCCAGAAGGACGTGTTTGTAATTCGCTTTCCGGGAAACACTTAACCTCCGGTTTACATGTATTATCGCGACAGTTTCGCACGTTTCACTGCCATTGAAATTTTCGCGGCAAGTTTGGAAACGGCTACAGAAGTTTGAACGTCTGGTCGTACGTCTTATCACGGCCTGTTTTTCTTTGGCAGATGGTAAACATTACGCAAAACCGAATGTTTCGGCGCGCGAGATACGTTTGTATCATGCGAATAAATCATGCGAGATAACGTATAATAATATAGTTTTCCTGCGTACGTAATTCACAGGCTACGAGAGATTGCACTTGCTTCTGCAGAATGAATCGGTATTTATTTGTTCTTTTTTTAACACTTGGCTTACCTTAGAAACTAAATTAAATGTTATTTCTTCCTGTAATGATTTTAATAGAGGAGAAATCATATATTGGCATCTTCAATTTTTTTAATTTTTCAACAATTTGCTATTCGACCATTTTTTTCTTTAAATGCATAAATATCCGCAGCCTAGTAATGACAATAACATTAGTAAAATGACTTTTTAGATTAATTGCCGAAAGTAATGTGTTATATGTTATATATAGACCACGGATCTTTATGCAAAATAAAAATGTTCTGCACCGATAGTGGGAAGCATGAATCAAATAAAAGTTGATTTCATACCTTAATTATATTGTGGCATTAAAAACAACACTACAATATTCTTAAATTTTCTTAAATCAATTTCTTCGTAAACGCATAAAAATCCGCAGTCTAATTATATATTAAGCGACGGCAGCAAAGTTAGATTGCTAATTTGGGTTGTCTTCATTGGGTTTCGTTCAACATCGAAATAAATATGAATTTGTACAACATATA
This sequence comes from Lasioglossum figueresi, assembly GCA_028455805.1. Classification (NCBI taxonomy): domain Eukaryota; kingdom Metazoa; phylum Arthropoda; class Insecta; order Hymenoptera; family Halictidae; genus Lasioglossum; species Lasioglossum figueresi. Next base: position 1,292,081 of record CM052195.1, read on the forward strand.
TGATTTGTACGACAACTCGGCAAAGATAACGAATTGGTTATTCGATTTCGACAAATAGGGGGAGCGATAATACGTTAGTCGCAGATTTTTTCTACAAATTACGAATTACTGCGAATTTCGCGAATTGAATATTTCTTGTTTACGCTTCGAGTGTTTGCCTCTCCTACATGGTTAGATAACACTTTTGCAGTTTCTGGGTTTTGAGCATTATCTCTTGATACGAATTTGTAGTCTCCGGTGAACTCTACGCTGAATATCGTGTTATTACGTACGTGGTTTACCCACTTCAATGCAAAAACTGGTGAAGACGTACGTTATGATTATGATTCGCAGAAGAAACAACTCCGATATTACTGAACTGCGGAAATTGACGATGGGCGTCAAGAAATTACTTATCCTTATCATTGATATTAGTTTGTTTTTCGAACAGATTGTGTTATTTTCGTAAAAACGTGGTAATTATAGAATGTTCATCGCTCGTCTATACGTTCCTTCGTAAATCACTGGAATTCACGAATTTTAGCAATTCAAAACATAATTAACAGACAGCGAATTTTATGCATTTATGGCAAAAAAAGTGAAATAAATTAATTGGAAATATTAGAAAATACTTTTATATTATTTTCAATCCAGTGAATATATTAAGAAAGAAAATAAAATTCTATTTCACTTCAGTTTGTTGCAATTCAGCTGGAAAATTTTTATTTTGCATAAAGATCCACTGTCTAATAATAATTAATATGATAAATATTATTGTTGCAAGCCGAAGGTTAGGCAGATTATGCTCGGAAAGACAAGAACAGGCGTGGCAGTGGGCCCGAGGAACGAAGGACTAAACTAATTGTAAGGAGCAATACGAAAAGTGCAGGCTCTTAGTCCTTCATAAGCTCGGGCATAAACTATTACTTGATAGAGGGGCGGTCCATTGACCGTCCCGGGTGAGGTGTGTTTACGGTTCGCCGGTTTTATCCTCACACTTAACAAAAAAAAGGCAGATTATGCTTGACCGAGGATTATTTGGTTTTTACGGGATTTATCGTCGACATTTTACACTAAATTTATATATTTGTTTTGATTCAGGTACGCTTTATATACGGAACTTTGGTTCAAAAATAAAATAATGAATATATTAAGATGTTGATACATGTGGAAACGCATATTTTGCTACACGTGTATTAACTAGTTGCCGTATTTTAAGGAGTCAGACTCCTCGTGATGATTTTGAACAAAATCTAACAACTATGAATGTTACGCCTTTCTTTTTAAATGAAATCAAATTTCATTCGTTTGTAATCAATAGACAATGTGGATGTTCATGCAATTTTCAATTATTGTAGGCAAACTTTAAGAAAGTGAAATTAAATAAAATGTTATTTTTAGTGGTCTTGGAATTTTTAGATAGGGAATAAATAAAAATGTTATCAAATTCTATTGAACTTTACATTCCAGCATTTTTTGAAACTTTTCAGATGCCATAAATGCATAAAGATCCGCAATCAAGATTTAATTTTAATTTTTAATTTAACGGATGACCAGATGACCTCTTTCACATTGTTTATTTTTTAATTATTGAAATTATAAAGATACTTCCATTAGAAATTGTCGAATAAGTTTCTTTATCCGAGCACGTATTATTAAAAAAAATGAAAAAGTGAAAAATCTAAATAAATTCAATCTTGTAATTTTTGTACGGTTAAGCATTAAAATAATTTTCTTTTCCCTTCTACGATATTTTTTGGGATAAAGTAGATAAGAAGTAGTACACGAATCAAAACACAAGTATATCAACTACGCGTGTATTTCTAATACTTAACGCACGTTAAAAACTAGGACGTCTAATTAATTCGAATAATATTCACTTTACAAGGAAAACAGATTGCAAATAATTTTGAATGTTCTTCTCGTGACCTCCTCTCAACTCACCGAGACATCCCAACTCGCAATAACATTTTTTTTTATTCGAGGATGTTGCCGACCGGCAACAGGTTTCATGACAGCACGTGTAAAAGAGAACGTCGAAACGTCCTTGGTTTCTCTGAATCGAGATTGTGTCGTACCTGTACAAGTTGAGCTCAGTGCAAACGTACACTCCGCGACAAAAAGATGGCACACCCGTAAATATTGCTATTTCTGAAAACCGTGATGAAATTTGATACGTTTCTCTCCGTGTATGTACTTCGGTGGAGCTTTAAGGTTACTTACACCGACGGAGTTAAGCGGAGGTTACAGATTCTAGTCTAAATGTAAATAACCGGGGTCACCGACGCGACAAAACGATGGCACAGTCTTAAAATTCTTTCTCTGCAGTTAACGCTAGACCGTCGGACTGTTTGTATCGTGTACTATTTTACCGTGCATTAAATATTGCGCGTGTTTCTTATTATCTTCTATTGAAATTACACTATGGGTAGTGGAAAATCTATATCCGATGCTGACATAAAAACGATTTTGACATTGAATAAAGAGAATTACTCGGTTTCAAAAATTGCACGTATTATACATCGAAGCAGAAAAGTGGTGTATCATTTATTAAAAAATCTCAAAACATACGGTAAAAAAAGAGTTCCGGTCGACCGAAAGCAGTAAGCAATCGTGGAAAACGTGCAATTTTAAAGGAAGTTTCGAATTCTTGTGAACAGTACGATAAATCGCTGAAGCAGCTGGTGTACATACAAATGTACGTAATGTGCAAAGGATAATAAAAGAATGTCCGCACTTACATCGAATGAAATTGAAAAGAAAACCACCTTTAACCGTTCAGCATAAATCGGAGCGTCTGAAATTTGCACAAGAGCACATACATTGGAGAAAAAAATGGCGTCGTGTTATTTTTAGTGATGAGAAAAGGTTCAATTTAGATGGGCTGGATGGTTTCGCACACTATTTTCACGATCCGCGGAAAGAAGAAAGAATATTAAGCCGCGGACACATTGGTGGCGGAGGGGTAATGCTTTGGGCCGGAATTGGGTATCGAGGAGCGACCGAAGTAAAACTTATAAAGAAAACTATGAACAGCAAAATTTATATAGATTCGATGGACGAACAATTAACTAAATTCGAACAGACAATTTCCGGGGAAAATTTTACATTTCAGCAGGATAATGCAAGCGTACATACTGCAAAATCCGATAAGCGGTACTTTGAGCAAAACAAAATTAGTGTCTTAAAGTGGCCAGCGAGATCGCCAGATTTCAACATAATTGAAAATTGTTGGGCACAACTAGCAAGACATGTTTACGAAGGCGGAAGACGATTCCAAAGCCTTGCAGATTTAAAAACGTGCATAGAACAAAAATGGACAAAAATACGGCCAAAATATATTAAAAAACTCTTTAAGTCGCTTCCGAAACGTATGTTGGCTATTCTGGAAAATAAGGGAGGCCACGCAATGTATTAAACGCAATGTTACATATTTTATGTACGTAAATCATGTATTTTTTTGTATATGTGCCATCATTTTGTCGTACGGATTTTTGTTATTTTTTTGTTTCCATAAAGAAACGGACATTTTCTTTAATTTTATTGTTAGTAATGTAATTTATTTTGTAATAAAAATGTATAAATACCAAGAAAGACTAGATTTATTGTGTCTAAATGTTGAAATCGTTAAATTTTCGTGGTATGCCATCTTTCTGTCGCGGAGTGTACTTATAGCACGTGCAATTAGCGTAACAATTAGCCGGTTAGAATAACATAATCGTTTCAAAATATTGTATAATACAACAGATATCAAAATAATTGATTTATGTTGTAGTAACCAATTATATTCACTGATTATGCAATCAACTAAGGGAATATTATGTTTTTATAATAAACAACTATCAATAAAAAATGTAATACGTTTCGAAGTTTATGTTAAACAGACATTCGCAAATATTTGTGCAATTATACAGTGGGTGTACAAAGTATTCCTTCATCTTTTAAAATAGAATAACTTTTTTATAATTGTACCAAACGACCTGATTTTTTATAATCAATTAGAAACATTGGTTTACGAAATGATATGCAAAAAAGATTTTCCAAAAATTACAATTTACCAGATTACATGCAAAAATAAAAACGGCATTTTTTTGAACTTTTTTATTTGGGACCTCGATGAAAATTTAAAATATATGTTTTGTAGATCTATGTTAGTTATACATGTACTGAAAATTTCATCGAAATCGGTTGACACAGGAAAAAACAACACTCATCGAAAGATGCACGATTCTGTGGATTTGAAGCAGAAACTGATCAAAAGTTGCGTAAAATTATGATTTTCACCATTTTTAACCGCTTGTAACTCGTCTGTATGGTAATCGATTTCGATGAAATTTTCAACATATGTGTAACTACTATATGTAGATCTACAAACCATATATTTTCAATTTTCATTAAGGCCCACGTAAAAGAGTTGTAAACAATTTCCTATCAATTGTGAATTTTTTCAAACACTTTTGTCACGTGTAGCAAACCAATAGTTCGAACCTCTCAAAAAGAAAATCCAAATCGCATGTTCCAATATTTTTAAAAGTGATCTTTTTAAGAGTAATAAATAATTTTTTCCTTGTGTAGGAATTCATCTAGGAATAGTTGAGAAAATTTTCCTTGGTACAAATTGAGCTTCGCGCTGCGAGTATCACAGGAAAATAAAATTGATTTCAAGAAAACTACGTAAACCGGATTCTTAACATAGACTTGCATTCTCAACTACCATAATTGTGCATTCAATCATTGTTTGCGATTGAGCCTACAATTAGACGTTTTTTCCATGCTTGTACCATGACAGTGAACATTTTTACCACATTGTTTATGTTTATATTTCTGATTTATATTTCTTCTCACAAAAATGTTTCGAGCATTGTCAAGAAGAATGTACGACTCCTTTGTACAAAACCGTGACAATTGAAATATGATAATAGGTAGATGATAACAGATAATTAAAATAAAATTTTTCCAAAAACCGAAAATTTAATGTTCAAACACCGTTTGGCGCCTCTGTATACAATTAGATCAGGCTTGAATAAAAATGATAAGTTCAAGTGCCTCACTCTGTGTGTTCAACATATTTTTATCTTGGTCATATCTTCAAAATCATTAAGTGGTTTACACCTAATATTCTAGATGTAGTAAGGTCAGTCAGATAGAGTAGATAGTAAGACATAACCATTCTTACAGTTTCGTTCCGCAAAAGTACAAATTATGAAAAATGTGTTTTTAAATCCTCTAACAAGGGAAGGACCCCAAGTGTCCGACTTCGATTTTGATAATTTTTTATGTGAATATGGTATGTATATGTATCCCTAATTATGTCTGTAAAATATTAGGTGTAGATACTCGATAGTTTTAAAGATATGAACAATTAAACTTTCATACCTTTACGATTTGTAAAATAGAATCGGACCCGAAGTGTCCGACTTCGATTTTGATCATTTTTTGTGAGACAATGGCATGTATATGGATCTCTAATTATGTCTGTAAAATATTAGGCGTAGATACTCAATAGTTTTAAAGATATAAACAATTAAACTTTCATACCTCGTTGATATACCATGATTTGTAGCTCCATTATTGGTACAAGCAGGTTGCGTGATTCACACGCAAACGATTCAGGTTCGAGCCCCATCGATGAAACGTCTCTTTTTTAAATTTCCTTTGAATTTCTATTTTCTTTTATGTCTATTACAATTTTATTTTGATACTAATCAAATTTTGGTACAAACAAAACATAATGAATAAATAAATTCTTCGAAATGTATTATTTCTCGCGACATAATATTGTTTTATTGAGTTTATCCCTTAATTATATTGTTTGCATTGAAAACAACATTACAATACTCTTAAATTGTCCTAATCATTTACTGTTTCATAGCTTTTTCTGTACATGCAATCAAAACATGAAAAATCTCAACACCATGAAAACATTATAAATGCTTGTTTATTGCACTGGCACTTTTTATCTTTTATATCTTCAGGGAAGGCAACTGGATTGACGTTTAAAAATATTTCTCGCGATATAATATTATTGTTTTAAACTTTACACAATATTTAAAAAAAAATACCTACAGACTACCAATTTTTTTTCAAAATAATTATTAACAATCCGAAAAAATACTAACAATGAAAGAGTCTGACAAATTGTACTAGGTTATTAATATAAATCAAAATTTGGAAGATTGTAGGTATTTTTTTAAATATTGCGTAAAATTAAAACAATAATATTATATCGCGAGAAATAATACGTTTCGAAGAAGCGTTTTTGATTGCATGTACTATGAATATCATCCCGCATCGTGTACATTCGTACCAAAATAAAATTGTAATGGACATAAAAGAAAATACAAATTAAGAGGAAGTGAAAAAAACACGTTTCATCGATGGGAACCTCGAACCTGGATCGTTTGCGTGTGGATCGCGCAACCTGCTTGAACCGCTAATGGAACTTCGAATACTTGAGTTGCAAATCATGATATATCAACAAGGTATGAAAGTTTAATTGTTTATATCTTTAAAACTATTGAGTATCTACACCTATTATTTTGCAGACATAATTAGGGATCCATATACATACTATATTCACACAAAACATTATCAAAATCGAAGTCTGACACTTGGAGTCCGATTCTATTGTACAATTCGTAAAAGTATGAAAGCTTAATTGTTTATATCTTTAAAATTATTGAGTATCTACACCTAATATTTTGCAGACATAATTAGAGATCCATATACATACCACCGTTTCTTGTAAGAATAAGGTCGATCATTTCCGAATTATTTCGTTATCAATGTTTACGACTACGCGATTCATTAAAGATTTCTCATTGCACAACTATGGAAAACGTAAAGGAGCCTTTGGCGGATATTATTACGAAATCTCTAATCGTGACTTTGAATAAAGTGATTTGTCTTAATCAATTTTGCTTGACACGTTATCTCATCAGAAATCTGACATACCTATTAAAAGATATTCAGTATCCATTAGATTTGTATCAGGTGAAGATCTAATTGGATAGAAATTATGTTTTGTTATTTGTTTTAAATATCATTTGTCTAGACATGTAATCCCAACAATCAAAAATCATAATAAACGAATTCATAAATTACAAAAGACATTACGAAGTTTTACAGAACTCTGGATTCAAAAAACAAAAGGTCCTTCAATTCACACTCGTCGATTTAAAGACTCCGTGAAAATTTTTTAATCGATAATAATTGATAGACAGCAGATTTTTATGCAACATAAAAAATATCTGCCTTAAGGGGTTAGGACACAGTAACGAGTGGGGGAAATATAAGATCTCTAACAACAGGATTTTGTATTTCGTCTTTGCTCGGAATATCTTTTCTTCCAGATGGCCAACTGGTGTACAGGATTCCCACAAATCGAATCAACTATATCAAAAATCCCAAAAATGTCATAACCTTTGATATATTCTCCAGGCATTGACGATCCCACATTTCAATTTTTGTGAAAATTAACAAAATGCCAGATATTTTAAATTTAATGACTGAATTCCGGTAGAAAATTGGTTAATTTTGTATTTATATTTAACAAAATAATGGGAAAATGAAAAAAAATCGATCATCGATGCCTAATAGATATTATAATGAAGAATAACTGTAAAATTTTAGAGCAATTGCTAAGGTAGAACTCGAGATATCTTGTATACCGTTTTGAGAAACACAATTCTGAGAAAAACGCGTTTAAAATTTACGAATGTAATTTTTCTATCAAATAAATTTGCGATGTTTTCAAAATATCACTGTGTCCTAACCTCTTACTTGTAAGATACAGGAGCTATACAGCCATTGATGTCTCTTATCAATAATTTTAATCAGTTGGAATTAATATAACAGTATTTTCAAATCCTTTAAACTTTAAAGGTTTGCACTGTTTTGCTCTTAATTTAGACATTTTTATTACAAACTCATCAAACCCGCAGTCTAATAATCAGATAATGTTTGTTCAAAAAATATTAATGTCGAATAGAAAACAAATATGTTGATGCGAAAAAAAATTATCTGAATTCCCCTTGATATCTTTTCGTAGGAATCACGTATTTTCCTTTGTATGACGTGTCGCAAGCATTCAGAAGAGTCCAATGACCCCAATCAACGGAGATTATATTCGTTTAACAAAATGAAACAGTACCTTGCACTGAAAGTCACTTTTGTAATCTCGTTTCTGAATAATGTCCACATACATCAAACGTTAAAAAATGAATTCAGTATTTTTGGTATAAAGAAACATGTAATTAATAGAAACAAGTATTTCAATCATAGTATGCTTATTTCCATTCTAGTCGGCAAAATTAATTTGATCTTAGTTTCATTCTCGTAAAAAGAAACTATAAAAATGGACTATTTTTGTATAAAAACCCACACAGTGGGCAACACAATGACAACAAATTTATTCATCATATTTATAGATATACAGGGTGCGGCACCTAAAACAGGTCACCTGAATAAATCGCTTGCTTTTGAAGATAGAAAAAAAATGATCAGACCAAACTTACTTGATATCGAGGGGCTCGTAATCTGATGTCATTAATTTTTTTATAGGTGGAGACGTCAAGGACATACAAAGGTCAACTCTGTTTTTTTTAAATAGAACGGTATGGTTTTTTATTTACATTCTGATAGTGTATTTCAAGACGAATACAATGACCTATTACGGAGGTCATTCAAGGTCACGCAAGGTTAACTGCAATAGAAAATAAAATGTCTCAAAGCACTCTTCGAACGCTACGACGATTTACATGTAACATGTTATGTACGTATTCGCTGCTACTTCA
>CM052195.1:1300954-1325979 GCA_028455805.1 Lasioglossum figueresi
AGCTCTTTTTATACGTTCTTGCATATCAACTGTGGCTGTTGGTTTTTCGCGGTATACTTGTTCCTTCAATTTTCCCCACAAATAAAAATGTAGCGGTGTCAGGTCTGGGGAACGTGCTGGCCATTTATTACTTCCCGATCGACCAATCCAACGACCTTCACATGTCCTGTTCGGTAATTCTGTAACGTTTCGAGCTGAACGAGCAGGACATCCGTCTTGTTGGAACCATATGGACTGTCGCATGTCCAGTGAAATGTCCTCTAACAATTCTGGCAAAACGTTTTTTAAGATTCTCTCGTATTTATGACTATTTAGCGTGCCATCGATGAAATATGAACCAATTATTTTATTACGAAGAAGGCCGCACCAGACGTTGACAGACCAAGGTCTCTGCTTGTCCACTTCTCGTAGCCATCGTGGATTATCTACCGACCAGTAATGCATGTTGCGACAGTTAACTTGTCCGTGGTTTGTAAATGTGGCCTCATCCGTAAACAAAATTTTATTCAAGAACATTTGATCGTCTGGCACAGTTTCCATAGGCCCCATTCGCAAAACTGTAAACGTTTTTGAAAATCATTTTCACTTAATTGTTGATGCAGCGAAATGTGGAATGGGTGAAATTTGTTAACTTTAAGTATTCGCAAAATACTTCGTTGACCGATGCCACTCTCGCGTTCAAGTTGCCTCGTACCAACGTGTGGATTTTGTATTACACTTGCTATAATGTTTATCGTGTTTCCATCGTCGGTTGCTTTTTTGGCTCGAGTGCGTTTTTTCTTATCCACATTTCCAGTTTCTCGAAACTTTTTTATAATGTTTGCAAAGACAGAAAGCGAAGGACTATTACGATCGGTAAATCTTTCACCGTACACGCGTACCGCTTTCCTCATAATTCTATGACATTCACCATAATTGATAACCATTTCCACTTTCTCTGCTATCGTGTAACGCATTCTTGAAAATTGAACACTCGGATTGAATATTTCGAAGCCGTACTCTGGTCGGTAGTCAAACTACTAATAACATTTCTGGATACAGGTAAGCATACGATGCGATGGTATGTTTATTTATGTTCTGCGACACTTACCAATACTTGGAAGAGCAGTATGCCAACAACCAGAGAAGACACAAAAGTATTTGAAGAGTGCTTTGAAACATTTTATTTTCTATTGCAGTTAACCTTGCGTGACCTTGAATGACCTTCGTAATAGGTCATTGTATTCGTCTTGAAATACACTATCAGAATGTAAATAAAAAACCATACCGTTCTATTTAAAAAAACAGACTTGACCTTCGTATCTCCTTGACGTCTCCACCTATAAAAAAATTAATGACATCAAATTACGAGCCCCTCGATATCAATTAAGTTTGGTCTGATCCTTTTTTTCTATCTTCAAAAGCAAGCGATTTATTCAGGTGACCTGTTTTAGGTGCCGCACCCTGTATTTGTACAGAAATGAATACGGTTCCAGGGACCAGTGTATATGTATAATGTTTCAGATCCCATATCTACGGGTCTGTTACATTGTAACTCGCGGTGTCTTTAGATATCGAATCAAAGACAGAGCCGCGTTTCTTTTAGTCCGCCGACGTGATCCCTTTCGGATGTTTTTCTTTAAACGTATCAACGAACTGCCGAACTCTGTTCAGTCATAGCCTAGCCTTAGTAGGGAGAACATCTAAATAAATCAAGTTCAAAATTCAATACCTTTTTTTGAATTAAAATACATACCTTGCTTTCCAAAAAACCAATAATATTTTTAAACAGAAAATTCTTACACCCATTTTTCTCTTAATAAATGTAATTTTACAGAAGAAGTAAATTATTAAATGTTTCTGGGATAAAGCAAATCTGTAGACTTTTTGAAATGTAATGACTGGATCTTTATGCATAGCTTTTAAAATTGTTTAAAAAATGCTAAAATATAAAATCCGAGAGAATTTTGTACGATTTTTATTTATTTTAGATCTATAAAGTTCACTACCACGGAAAATAAGATTCTATATGGTTCATAACTTTCTAAACATTTGCCTACAAAAACTGAAAATTGCATGAACATCCACAATCTAGCGATGACATGTTTTTTAACAGTATAAACATTTAAATCGGCTTGAAACAAAAGCGAGGCGTCGTTAACGCACAATTCTCTTCAATTCAATTCATATTGAAAAATAAGAATCTGATGCTAACCACGCCACATGATAAACCGGACCTCTTGCAAAAATAACCGATAGGTTATCGGTTCGTGAAAGAAGTCGACGTATGTTGAACGGGTGTAATCATCCGCAACAGTAAGTGCTGTCCAACAAATTTTATTTTTTTATTGCATTTGCTTAACAAATAGACTACTTTATAAATTTTGATGCGTTGTGCACTAATCCACAATCTAGCGATGACATGTTTTTTAACAGTATAAACATTTAAATCGGCTTGAAACAAAAGCGAGGCGTCGTTAACGCACAATTCTCTTCAATTCAATTCATATTGAAAAATAAGAGTCTGATGCTAACCACGCCACATGATAAGCCGGACCTCTTGCAAAAATAACCAATTGGTTATCGGTTCGTGAAAGAAGTCGACGTATGTTGAACGGGTGTAATCATCCGCAACAATAAGTGCTGTCCAACAAATTTTATTTTTTTATTGGATTTTCATAACAAATAGACTACTTTATAAATTTTGATGCGTTGTGCACTAATCCGAAAGTCGTTTCTCAGCCAAGGTTTTTTGAAACGTCTAATTTCGGTAAAATGTGAAATTTGAGAACCTTCTGATTTATTAAAAAAATATCTAATTTTTGTAAAATGTGATTATTTGAGAAGCTTCTTATTCAATTATAAAAACATTTAATTTTGGTAAAATGTGAAATTTGAAAACCTGGTTCAATTGTAAAAAAATCTAATTTTGGTAATATGTGAAATTTGAGAACATTCTGGTTCAATTTGAAAAACATCTAATTTTGGTAAAATGTGAAATTTGAGTTCTTTCTGGTTCAATTGGAAAACATCCAATTTTGGTAAAATGTTAAATTTGAAAACTTGGTTCAATTTTAGAGCATCTAATTTTGGTAAAATGTGATTATTTGAGAAGCTTCTTATTCGATTATAAAAACATCTAATTTTGGTCAAATGTGAAATTTGAAAACCTTCTGGTTCGATTGTAAAAACATTTAATTTTGGTAAAGTGTGAATTTTAAGAACCTTCTCGTTCAATGGTAAAAACTGCACTTTAATCTTTAAAATAAATTGTAAATTTTTCGAGACAGTTTACGTATATTAAAGGTGTCTGGATCTGTTTTTGAAACATTTCTTAAATGTGTTTAATCGTTAAAAATTGTTTACTGTTTATCGAAACGCAAAATGGTTGTTGAGGCAATGCAGCCTGTTTGTCTGGCAGCCTGTTTGTTTCCAGTCTGCTTGAAAACCGAATGGTTTTCATTGTCTTCATTCCACGTTCGACCTACGCGAAAGCATGTTCTCGGAAATATGCGTACTTCTTCAGCAAATATGCGTGTAGGTCGTTAGCCCGGATCTACGTCGCGCACGAAAGAATTGCGTACAAGATTCGATACGTGTCAAGCATACTCTTTAATGTCACCGTCGTGGATCACATTTTTCTCATTCTTTTGTTCGCCCATGATGGAAATTCTTGATCTTTGTTTCAACTATTTGTGTAACCCGTGTAGTGAAGTACAGTAATGTCTCGGTACAGTGCGGTGCATAATTAGACTGCATACCTTTACGCAAAATACAAATTATCGTGGTAAACTTGAATCCTGATAGTTCAGTATCATTAGCTGCGGTCTCTGTATTTGTATTTGTAGCAGGGACTGAAAACCGTTATGATATCGCTTCCGGTTCCGAAATAGTTATGAAGAACCGAAATGATAGAACTGTTACGAGAATATCGGTTCTGGCTTATATCGCTTACGGTTACGGTTCTGGAGAACCGATATTATTTCGGTTCTGTAACTGTTATTTTTCGGTTTTGGATTCCGGTTCTGGGTTTCGGTTCTGGGTTTCGGTTATGGATTTCGGTTTAGTCATGCTGTATAAACCAGGGACTGTCTGGAACCGATATCATAATAGTTCTGTATTCTGTATTGGGTTCGGCCGTTCGGCCTTATATATTTATTATTTTAGTTCTTCTTGGTAAATATAATTTAAACAATTTTTAAATAAATTTTTTTATAATTTGTTTCTATATTCATTACTTGAATTATTATTTCAGTAATTTATTGTTAAAATAATTGTTTAAACAAATAAATTTTTACAGTATATAGAAGTTTGTTTCTATATTCATTATTTGCGTCTTCCAACATCTTAGTTCCCTACTCTGACTTTTCCCATAGTTTTAGAAAACAAGTTAGGACGCCGACAGTCAATAATATTCTCGAAGCAGCAGAGTTCAAGGGCATTAAATTCTTCAGATTTTTCTACCAATCTGAGTCTGAACTTTGGTTTGCTCATCTTAGCTTCCTAGAGAATTCATCTTCTGGGTTAACAGACTTCGATCTGGACACTATCAGCTGAAGACCTCCCTTTTTAAGATTAAACTTGCTGCTGACACAAACTGCCTATGTAGTTGTCTGGTACAGGATCCTAATCACGTGTTATGGCAATGCCCGATCTACGATAATAATAGAGATGCTCTGATTCACAAACTTTGCAACGACGGTTACTTTCCACCCTATGCAATAGATCCTCCCTGTGCCCGTTACTTTATATTTATAAATTCGCTAAGGCTAACTGTTTGCACCTTTAGAGTTGTATTCAGAAATGTTCCACCTTATTCTTATTCAATCTTAACACTAGATTGCCTAAGGAAGTCATTTTGACTGCTTTTCAATTTCAATTAGGAAAACAATTATGTATATAATGACACAGCTTCTTAGAATTTTGTGACTTTTTGTACAACATATAAATATAATCATTGTAGTTGCCTCCCCCTCCTTCATTTTCGGTATACATATATATACAGGGTGGGGCGCCACATTTTGCCATCTAGATTTACGTCATTATTATTACGCATAGCAAACAATGTTTCAGATGAAGTTGAATGGTTTTGAGAGGGGCACATTCTGATGGTACATTTTTTTTGTAGGTGGACGTGTAAAGGACATATGAAGGCCATTAATGTTTTTTTTAATGGAATCATATATTTTTTATTGCATCAGACGATGCTCCTTCATATTCTTTACAAAAAGTATTAATCTATTTGTGTAAAAAAATCATTAGTTTAGGAGATATTTTAATTATAATTTGTTAGGAAATCTCGACTCTCTGGTCAATAATATGAATTCAATGTGATAATGTAGTAGGAGATCAAGAATTCTCAATGTAAATATTTACATTTGCATAGCAAACAATGTTTCAGATGAAGTTGAATGGTTTTGAGAGGGGCACATTCTGATGGTACATTTTTTTTGTAGGTGGACGTGTAAAGGACATGAAGGCCATTAATGTTTTTTTAAATGGAATCATATTTTTTATTGCATCAGCTGATGCTCCATATTCTTTACAAAAAAGTATTAATCTACTTGTGTAAAAAAATTATAATTTGTTAGGAAATCTCGACCCTCTGGTCAATAATATAAATTCAATGTGATAATGTAGTAGGAGAGCAAGAATTCTCAATGTAAATATTTATTAAAGTATCTCCTAATCTAATGATTTTTTTACACAAACAGATTAATACTTTTTTGTAAAGAATATGAAGGAGCATCAGCTGATGCAATAAAAAATATATGATTCCATTTAAAAAAACATTAATGGCCTTCATATGTCCTTTACACGTCCACCTACAAAAAAAATGTACCATCAGAATGTGCCCCTCTCAAAACCATTCAACTTCATCTGAAACATTGTTTGCTATGCGTAATAATAATGACGTAAATCTAGATGGCAAAATGTGGCGCCCCACCCTGTATATGTGTTATACCTGTATTGCCCAAAAGCAGTCATTTTGACTACTTGGGAAATTTTAAATAATCGAATGACTTTTATTATTGAATCGAGTAAATTTCTTATATGGCCAGTTCGGCTCTGGATTGGAATAACAGTTTGTATTTTTTTGATTACCGTCACACGATAACATACAAGTTCATGATAAATTGTCGATTCGATCATATACTTGATAAGTTGCAGTTGTTCGATAACTAAAGTAGTACTTGTTATTCGAATCGCTATGTATCACTGTAAATAATATAAAAAATATTAAAAATTAATTTTAAACAAATTTCTTTACACATTAGTTATTCTTTCACGATGCAGTCACTTTGACTGCTTCGGGGCAATATAGGTGTATACTAAGTTTCAGTCTTTCTAGTGTTAAATTCTAAGTCATTCTTGTAATGTCAACATGCACAGTCATGCGCATGCTGCTAATAATCCCATGTGGGGTTTTATAGCGTAATAAAAAAAGAAACGTAGGTACTCCGGAACACTTGCAGAGAGATCGAAATAATTTAGAGAAATGTTACCTTCGATCGCTTTCTAACGAATAAGTTTAGGGCATAAGTGTGTTAGAACTTTTTTGTAGTTTTTTTTGTAGAGCACAAGAAACTGCATCGATTGGTGCAGTCAAAAACATAGGTTTCTATTTGAAAAAAAAAGTGCTGTTGCATTTCTCTGATGCACCGATGCACAAAAGTGCATAAAATTCGTTGCATTTTATGCACCGTCTGATACCATTCAACTTTTACTTAGAACATCTTCTACACCCAACTGTTTAAGAGGTTCAGCCTGTTCCAGTTGCGTGGGACACCCTGTATCTTATTGCAAAAGTGGCCAAATTTCTTTTGGATAGACACATGCTTGTTATGTTCATAAAATAATGTGAAATTGGTATTTCTAAAGCTCCGTAAACCTAGGGTTAATTTTTTAAAGTTCACTAATATTTATTGTAAATACTCCCTACGAGACACTCCCCCCCCTCGAGTTAGCACTACCGTACAACGCATCGCTTTTTCTGATTCACGCATTCCTCATTGACTCGCGCAAATGATCCCCCGACTGATCACTGAACTTTCATTAATACGTGTGAATATATTTTTTTTTCAGCGGGCGAGTTCGTGCTAGAGTTTGCAAAATGAGAGGTCAATGGTGGATCATCGTGGCGCTTATTATCGTCACGTGCAACGGTGACGATGTTCGATGTCCTGAACAGTATTGCAGTTGCTATCCGAGTCACGACAGCGGTACCGAGATACGCTGCCCAACAGAAACCGACTCGAACTTCATCATAAACGTTGTACCCACCATGTACATTCAGGTGTGTACGCGTGACTCATCGATACTCTTTGAAGAGCATCTGCGGAGTCACGGAAAAACAAGAAGAAAAATTTATGAGCTCGTCGATAGAATCATAGAAAGATGATAGAGTTCCTGTATTCGTAGGAGATGTAGCGTAATCGTCGGTCACTCTAGCATTTTATTAACCTTTAGCACTCGAGTGGTAATTCTGAGAGGAGCCACTAGAAATTGCTGTACCATTATTTAAAATATTGTTTACATTATTAGATATGCTGAGATCTGATCAATTACTAAACGTTTAAGTATTGCATGAAGTATTATATCAATTGCGTATGGTTTTTGTCTAGTCATTACTTATTTACATTATCTTTCTTTATAAAGTTACGTATGTCCAGGAGCATTAACACTAGGTTTACGAAGCACTAAACACGATTACATTACATACTTTATAAAAATAATAAGAACGTGTCTATCCAAATTTTTATCTATTTTTTGAAATAATATATGTATATTCAAAGAATTTACAATGTCAATACTTGCAAATGAAAAATATTAGGACCCTTAAACTAAGTGTTCAAAAAACAAGTAAATACCGATTTATTTCATTCACCACCGGTCAAAATGACCGGTTTCAGTTTTTTTTTATTTTACAATTATTGAAATAATAAAAGAAAGATTTTGTATAAGAACCCAAGTACAGGTTACATTTATATTTTTTATACTGTATAATGTATAATTATTTTATACTGTATATTTAAGACTGTATGTCTCATAGACTGCCTCTATAACTATGACCACTTTAAATATTGCCGTTATTTGTAATAATATGAAAAAATGTTTTATACAAAACTTACACGTTATAGAGGGGGACATATTGTGACACAAACATTTTCTACGTGGGTGGATGCATAGAGGAGATTTCAAGGTCACCTTTAGTTTTTACAATAGAAAGATCTACTTTCTGTACCATGAATCGATAGATTATCGAATTCTGAGTAAAAATTTATTGACCTCGGATACGTCCTAAATCTAACAGTTAACGAGATATCATCGAAATAATTTTCATTCTTCTTTGGATAATATCTCGTTAACTATTAGATTTAGGACATATGGAGGTCAATACATTTTTACTCGGAATTCGATAATCTATCGATTCATGACACAGAAAGTATATCTTTCCATTTAAAAAAGTCAAGGTGACCTTGAAATCTCCTCTATGCATCCACCCACGTAGAAAATGTTTGTGTCACAATATGTCCCCCTCTATAACGTGTAAGTTTTGTATAAAACATTTTTTCATATTATTACAAATAACGGCAATATTTAAAGTGGTCATAGTTATTGCCCCACCCTGTATAGTACTATGAACCAGAACTTTCACTTTCTTTTACGTAACGTGCTAATTGTAAGTAACAGAAAGCGTGACTGCAGTCGGTACTACGATGAGAAGAAATTAAATTCAAATAGAATGATAGTACATATATTTAAATAACATCATGATTCTTTTTCCCTCTTTTTATTCTTTCCTAATTTGATATGAACAAATATAGATTGAACTATACTATGGTTAGTTTGTTTAACCCTTATGTAGTCAACCAAAATGTATACATAGATTATTTAAAACCTTTCTGTATTTAACATGTTTGCACAAATTCTCATTATAAGACTATAAATTAATATTAGGTTGTCCCAAAGGTTTCTTTCGGAATGTGTTCCTTTAATATTGCTAAATAAATATTAGGTTGTCCCAAAAGTTGATTTTCGATTCATGCACATAATGCAAATTCATGTTAGATATTTCGGATTTTCGCACACTCCTAATAAACAAATTGCTATTTCAGATACAATGCAAAAGCTCTGCGAATTGGTCGGACTTCCGTGCCTCCAATTTGTTCCCTGCGCGGAGAGTGAAGTCCCTCTTCTTCAAAATGTGCAAATTACCGAAAGACAGAAGCCTCTCGGATATCGCGCGCCAACTCGGCGCGGAGACGGTGAGCAGACTAACATTTCAATCGTACGGTAACGAGGGTGTGAATCTGACCAAAAAAGACCTCGAGGGATTCCCAAAATTGGAACGATTGATCCTGTCATCCAACAATGTCAACAATCTCAGCAACGAATTATTCGCGGACAAACCGGAGCTGACGTGGCTCGACCTGCGAGCAAACAATGTTCGCCTACGGTTGGACACCTTTCAGAACTCTAGTAATCTGACAGTGCTCGAGTTGGGCCAGAATAATATAACAAGCATCGAACCGGGTGTGTTCGACAAATTGACGAAATTGACTTTACTCAATCTATGGCAGAATAAACTGACGAAGCTCGAGCCAGGCACGTTCGACGAGTTGACTTCTCTGGTGTCCTTGGATATCAACTCGAACGAATTTACCACTTTGCCCGAGGAGGTCTTTTTCAATCTTACTAACCTGCAGATTGTGAACTTGTCCTGGAACAATTTTACGTCGTTGCCGGCCAAGATCTTCCAAAACAACAAGAAATTAAACACCATGATCATGTATGGAAACAAACGGAACATGACAACCCTCCCGGGGGGATTGTTCGCGAATCTAACAAAATTGATGTTGGTACAGCTCAGAAGCAACGGTTTAGTCACCCTTCCAGAAGATTTGTTTCAGGGTTCCAACTCGATAAACACTATCGAGTTGGAGAGAAATTATCTCACGTCCCTTCCAAAGGATATATTCAAAGGACTGTACAGTTTGACAGTACTTAAACTCTATTTCAATGAATTAACATCGCTGCCCGATGGAATTTTCTCAGACACGCTGGCCTTGACTGAAATTGATCTATCAAAAAATCATTTTACTTCAATATCCAGGTAAAAATGTAGCAGCACTGCACAATTTTACCTACTTACGAAAGTGATGTTAAGACTGTGGATCTTTGTGCATTTATAGCAATATTGTATAGTCAAAATTGAAGATGTCAATATATAATTTCTCCTCTGTTAAGTTCATTACGGGAAGAAGTAACATTAGTTTCCGTTTCTTGCAATCGGTGCAGACAATTTTTATTTTGCATAAAGATCCGCAGTCTAGTAATGAAACTTGGCTCTATCAACTTTGTTCCATCTATAGATTTCTTAAATTTTATGCATTCATTTTCAAGATATCTCATGAAATGAAATACTTCATCCCTACCTTTAGGAACTATTTTCATTCTCAAACATAAAAGGAGACATCGATAAAGAACACAAATGTTTTTTTCATGCTTTACATATATGCTAAGTTTCACTCTAATCTGCAACTTTGAATTGATGTTTGTTAGTTGCAATTATGCGCATAGCATGTTTTCTTAAGAGACTGTTTAAATCATTACAGGAACTTATTTCAAGACTTACTATTGCTGAGCATATTGGATATGTCAAAAAATCAGTTACAAACAATACATCATGCAAGCTTCAAATCATTGGAAAAGCTAAAAATTGCAAGATTTTCTAACAATCTGCTCACGTTGAATAGTTCATTGTCTGTGTACCGTGACGAAATTTGGAACATATCACCGTTCCATCATTGCATTTCCTTAGAAGAATTGTACCTTGCTGAGAATAATATTTCTGAGATATTTACTGATTGGACTGTCAGCAGCGTAAAATTAAGAAAATTGGATTTAAGATACAATCAGATACCTTACATTTCGGTGAGTATAAATAATAATTAAAATAATACACTATCTTATTTGGCTACGTGTTACTTGAAATAATCACGTGTGATTTTATTAGTACAGAATATTATTACAAATGATTACTTTTGATCCTATTTCAAATGATTATTTTTTATTGTATTTCAAATAAAACGTGCCGAACCCTGATACATAGTAATCAGATCTGTAATATACTAAAGTGTCGAAATTTTATATGAAACATTTCAGGCTGAAGATCTGCAATTCACATCGAATCAAATTCAAGTGGACCTAAGGTACAACAATATAACTCACATCTACCTCAACACTGCGGAACGATTAATGACGTTTCAAAAAGACAAGCGTCCTGTAGTGATACTAGTGGGAGACAATCCAATAGCTTGCGACTGTGATTTGTTCGATTTTCTTCGTTACTTAGAGGGAAACATGCACCCCTATGTTCAAAACTATTTTCATATCATACCAGGAGACTTAAAGTGCCAAAGTCCAGAATGGTCAATGAACATATCTGTGAGCCATCTTAAATCCACAAACTTGAAATGTGTAATGACGAGCCCGTGTCCAACAGGTTGCACATGTTGGGCGAAACCATTCGACAAAGCTTGCTTAATTGATTGTTCCTACAGGAACTTAACAAGTATTCCACGCAATATTGAATGTGCGTACGAGTATCAACTTGAATTAAATTTTGAGGGTAACAAGTTAACTAAACTAGTACCTCTAACTGATCTTGGCTTAAGCAATGTATCAATATCAAAGCTGCTTTTGTCAGGTACGAATATCTCAAGTGTGCCCTTGGATGTATTGCCAGCCGACGTTGAGGTGAGTGATATAAGTGTATCATATTTTATATTATTATTAGGGGTGGGCATGGACCGAAAATTCATAATACCCGGGTACTCAGAAATATCGTTATCATTGTTGGATGGAATAGTAATTACAAAAAGGAAAAAGAGTTGAAAAATTGTGATATTTTGCTTTCTGGATCGAAAAAAACGACGACGTTGGAAATTTGAAAGGGTGGTTTCTCAAGATGAAAGTCTGCTCTATCGCGTGGCATAGTTCGATTTTCCGCTTATGCTTTTATATAAGATGAAAAATATCCTCAAAAATGGGTGCAAAAGTGGTGTCTCTCCGTCTTTAATCGTTGTTTAAACATGTTTAAACAATCATAATGTATTAATATTGGATATCACTGTATTCGGGAAAGTCTACAGAATCTTTTGCAGTAAAGAACAATTCAATATCTTTTATAATAACATCACAATAATTGTTCCAAGTTGAAAAATTTGTCTTCTTTTAAACTCAATTTTCTCAAAAACTTTGCGTATAGGATTCGGAATCAGCGCGAAAAACTCTATAAGAATCGCATAATGGGAATCGAAATAACTAAAAAAAGTTGAAATTTGTTGGACAGTGTTATATTACAATCTCGATTTTCACATAAAGATTGTCGAATTAATTTGGATACAACACTCAATCTAAAAATACAAATCTATTCGACGATATGATAAGCAATCAATAATACTATAATTCTGCTAATATATCTGGATGATCAATTATACTGTCAGGAGTGACTGAAGTAATCATCTAAATCTAGATGTATTAGCAGTATTATAGTACTATTGATTGTTTATCATATCATCGAATATTTTTATTTTTAGCTGGAATGTATTCAAATTAATTGGACGTTCTTTCAGCGATACTAACATTACTGGCAATATTGATGGTCCAATATCAAAGTACAGTGACTCCATTAATATTCGGACACTCTAAATAAAAAAAAACGGTATCAATATACATATTCACCATCTTCTGTTAAAAAATTTCAGGTTCTAGAACTGCACAACAACAACATTGGTAAGCTGGATTTGGATGTTCTACAATTCATGAAAAATTCTACCAAGTTGAACAGAATTACGCTTCACGAAAATCCGTGGACATGCGACTGCGATACCAGAGATGTTTCAAACTTCATTCAATCGGCATTCTCTAGAATTCCGAAATATTTGATGATCACGTGCAACAATAGAAAGATTCCAATGGTGAAAATGACGGCGACCGATTTTTGTCCTGCTGAAACTGCTATGATCGTAGGAATCAGTTTATCTGTAGCTGTCATTGGACTGTTGATCGGTATGTTAGCAGCCTTGTACTACCGGTACCAAGAAGAGATTAAAGTATGGCTATACGCGCACCAACTCTGCCTATGGTTCGTAACCGAAGACGAATTGGACAAGGACAAGTTATACGACGCTTTTATAAGTTATTCCCATAAAGACGAAGAGTTTGTTGTAAACGAGCTAGTGTCCAAGTTGGAAAATGGTCCCAAACCGTTCAAACTGTGCATACATTTCAGAGACTGGTTAGCAGGAGAGTGGATACCGAATCAAATAGCTCGTTCTGTTGATGATTCGAGGAGAACGATAGTCGTATTGTCGCCGAACTTCTTAGAAAGTGTATGGGGTCGAATGGAATTTAGGGCTGCCCACAGACAGGCTCTCAGCGAAGGTCGAGCAAGAGTCATTCTAGTCCTATACGGTGAGATCGGTGCCATTGATAATTTAGACTCGGAACTCAAAGCCTATTTGAGCATGAACACCTACGTAAAGTGGGGTGATCCTTGGTTCTGGGATAAACTGCGATACGCTCTACCACACCCGCCAGAGTTGACCAGAAGCGCGATTAGAAAGAAAATTTTTGAAAAACATCAACCCACTATACAAATCAATGGTGACAAAAAGGAACTCATTTACCCAAACAACGAACCGGCAACACCACCTGCGGCGACCACTCCTCCAGTCGATACCATTAAAGTCTTTAAATGCGACAACATCAACGAGGTTGAGAAAGATACCGTTGAAAAGCTAAATATATCAAATAGCAATGGAATCCTTCCATCTGAACAATTGATACTAAATAATTCAACTAATAAGGTACAATGTACCACTGTGTAGAGAATGAGACACATACATATCGTATAAGGACTGATGCAAACTATTGAGATCGAATTTATTTAAATCTTGACCCCTCGCCCTACGATTTATTTTACAGTTTCAATGATTGGAACGTATTTGTAGATCGTAATTTTCTAAAAAAGCTGAAAAGTAGTATATCTCCAGTAGCTGTAAAATATAATATGTTACAGGAAATTATTGACATAGATTTTTATTAGAATCTGTTCAGAATCTTTGTCACGAGTCAGACACGATATTGTAAGGCAAGGAGTTCAAAATGTTATTTTACAGTACTTCTCTGTAAATTTCAATATGTACGTGGAAATAGTGAAATTTTATTAGGTTTCGTAGTACTTTTTCAACGTCTTTACGTAAATTTGCATGTCTCGTACATTGTTTAAATAATTTCAATCTCGAAGTTATATTATACATTTTCTGAGTGAGTGAGTATCTATTAATACTTATTGGTATGTAGTGCAATGCCAAATATTTCTTGTTATATTTATTTTACGAAACGACTCATTTTCCGTATATGTTTCCGGAATATATCAAATTAGTTTGTAAGATTGTAAGTCAATGAATACGTAAAAATTGAAGACATTTAGTTGTATAAAAGCTCATTGTAAATATCTATTTTTTGTAATTTTATATGCATTCGAGTTAAGATCGTGTCGTCACCATTTTTCACTCGCGAAGTCAACGATATAGGTAGGAGAAATATTGCATTAAACATTTTCAGAAATAAATTCACTAAATAGAATTGTATTTCCACTTTACAGTAAGGATAACCGATGGAGTGAATGTAGACGCATGTAAAAAAGCTTTGCTAGATGAAGGGTCATTACAAAATTCATTTCATATTGCCATTTGACCTACACATGTATACTACTCAGAAACAGATTTCACTGTTATGAGTTTGTAACTTCATTGTTCAATTCTATGAGCACATTTTTTCAACAATGTAATTCAGTCATGCGTACATCAACAGCATATTGTAATTATATTGATCATTATTCGGTAACGTTGACTAGAAAGCTAAATAAAGAATCTCATCGTAAATTGTTAATTTTGCGTTCAATACGTTTAACACGTTCCGTGTCGAGCCGTTTTTGCTCGACACCTAAACAAACTTATGTGCTTTGTTCTATACTGCAGTTCTTATAATGCCTCATTCTTTTGGTGGGAATATATTCTACAGTGTTAAACTTCTTATAAAAAATATGTTTTCAGCGCATTAAATAAATATGTTAGGAACGTGTTAACTATATTGTATTTTACTCTCAAGATTAGTTTATCATAAAGTTAACGTTAACCAGGTGCACTGAGAGATAATTGGTGGATATTCTGTGGAATATTGTGAAAATCATTACAAACACATGTACTTAATATTAGAAATCGCGGTTTTGAACGTGTACACGTGGTACGTGAACGGTGTACATAGTACGAATCAGTACGAATTTAACACTAGGTTTACGGGACCACGGGACCGGGGGTGTATTTATATACACATCCGAAATAGGGATCTCTAGTTAATCTTTTAGTTGTCATGAGCCATATAAGGTAATGTCTTAACATATGTAAAAAAGATGTCATTTTGCTAGCAAAACGTGACGTCCATCCAAATACAACGAAAATAAAATATCAGGTAACTTATTTCAATTTTAAAGACTTACCCATAACAGTGTTGGTTCTCCAATTCCCATAGACTCGACACATTTAAATCTCACTCCAGATGTATAGGAAGCTAATGTAAAACATAAAGGTAATCATTTCAGTTTTTTGCTACTAACGGTAGAAGAGCTAATTTATTATATCCATTACTTACTATTTGCACACTTATCACCATTCGAATATTGTAGTTTTATTATATCTCTGCCATAATCGAAAATGACATTGGCCAATGATCCATAACCATTACTGCCTCTGCACACAGCAGAACCATTGCAAAACGTTGGTCCTCCACATATATTTATGCTATAATCTTCCCCTTGTTTGTTTTTTACCTACAGTTCAATTTTTAATCATTTCTTTAGCAGCGTTAATTGGCACGTTTAACACTTTCACATCTGGGCCGTTAGGATGAAGCTTAAGTGGACACCGTTTGAAAACTAATAACTAGACTATGGATCTTTATGCAAAATAAAAATTGTCTGCATCGATTGCAAGAACTAGAAACTAAATTGAATGTTGCTTCTTCCCTTAATGAGAAAAATCATATATTGACATCTTGAATTTTTGAAATTTTCCAACCATTTTGTATTTCATCTTCTCAGTTTTGCTATAAATGCATAAAGATCCGAAATCTGCTAATAACTTTTGTATTTGTACCCTCAATTTAAGTTTTAAATTAATTTACTATTAAAATTACTCTTATTTTAAATTTCCATTATAAGCACGAATTAAACGATAAAAAATAGTGACCATTACTTTTTTCTTCGCGATTTCAACGAACAGTAATTTTAAATTATTTTTTTCATACATTACCTAGTAAACTAATCCTTCTAAAATTTCCAAAAAATTCAAGTAGTTTCGTCCAATTTTAAAAGAGTTATTAGTTCTTGAAGGGTGTCTACTTAATTTTGTCTTTGATTGTAGTACAATACTAGACTGTCGATGTGTATGCATTTATGACTTATAAAAATTTTCAAAAAATGCTATAATATAAAATTTGATAGAATTTAGGCATATAGAATATAGGAATTTTAGAAAGGCTGTTCCCATGAAAAATAAGATTTTATTCCATTCCACTTACTTAAAATTTGTCTATAAAAATTGAAAATTGGATGGACATTTGCAGTCTATACAATACCAATGGAGTACTCTAAACACGATTTTACATAATAAGCCACATTAATATAATTTCCTTAACGTGGGCTATTCGTAATTGTTCATGCTAGACTTTTTAGGATCATTGTTATAATATCAAATTATATGTGGTAATGAGTATATCGGTTAACTTACATGGTATATTGGTTGGTTTTTATATAACGGGGATAGATCGCATTCATGCGAAAGGTGATCTTTTATAATGCAAGGGGAAGTCCAGGTTCCCATTGCAGCACCACATGTTATACTTGTTTTCCATTCGAAAACATAAGTACAATCTTTATATTCCTTAAACTCAGGTACTCCCTGGAAAAGGACAACAGATAAATTTCAATTCGCTACTATGCTACCATAATTTTTTCATAATATTTGCGTATTCTCACCCTATCGCTATAAACGTTACATGGGAATTTAAAATTTGAAGAAATTAATTTAGTTGGGTCTTCAGGACAGGGTGATCCACCTACATAACGTAACACTGTATCACGACTTGCATCCAATACAGGACTTTCTTTTGGAAATCCTAAACTCTGACAATGAATAAACAAAATTTTATCTAACATTTATTTCACAAGTTTTCTGTCTTTTTTTTACAGAAAATGTATTTTCAAATAATATATTTTGTGTTCGGCGATATATATTGAAAGTTACGTATTAACAATAAATGAATGTATACTACTTCAAATTTGTTATGATGCACGAAATTTAAAAGTTAAATGTATATTATTATATGAAGTGAATCAAAAATTATTATCACACCAAAAATATCTCCAATATTATTGATGTTATCTACTGTTATACATCTGATAGAGTATAGACTAGGGTAAAGGTACCAGTTATCGGACACAGAACAAACTTTTTAGAAATTAATCAAAATAACATCAAGTACCTAGTACTACTTTATTTTGAAAAATAAAATTGATGTTTCCCCTTCGTGTATAAATCAAAAGTATTACAATAATTTTCGTTTAAGATATAGGAAACATCAGTTACAAAACCTTATTCCCCGAGATAACGCAATTTTTCGTATCCAATTATAGAAAATGCTAAGAAACTGTGATACACCAGAGGATAATAAAATAATAATTTTATTGTGCTACAGATTTAAGTAATCTGTTATCACATATTTCTTGTGTCCGGTAAATAGAATTAAAACTTCGTTATCCCTTTGCACTCGGAACTATTTTAACTCGATAATTAAACATTTGTTTGACCTAGACTATTTCCATTCCCTATGATTTTTTAAATTTCATGGGTATGAAATCGATGTAATAACTCATACAATACTTAAATGTTTAGTGATTGAGCTGAGATACCCACACCGACAAAGTATAAGGATAGACCTATCATCCAATGAATTTAAACGATATCCCTCCTGACATGATACAACTGTTATTTAAAATGTTTTTTCTCTGACATCAACAATATCGGAGATACTTGCGATAGTAATAATTAATGGTTCATCCTGTATCTACTTACAACTTCATCTATATACTCCTTGTTTGAATTTAAAGTAGCCTTGCAGATTGCACTGCCATGTGCGCATGTTAAACTTCGTTCAGGCACTAATGGTCTGCATATATTTATATGAAACTCCGTTTTGTTTACTTTTACGACATAGTTGCTACTAAATTTGATCAATGGACTTAAATTCATCTCGTCATCGTCCATTGCAACACATTTTATCTATAAAATAATAAACTCTATTATTTGAGTATTTTGTTCTCATGAAAAATATCTGGGTATAAAATATGTTAACAGAATTGTTAGTGATAGATGACCCTTTTCTCACAAACTAGATCAGTGTTCCAATGTATAATTAATTGGCAGGGCTTCTGTTCCATTACAAATGGTTCATTAGAAACTCCTTCTGCTCCGCACACAAATGCAATAATTGTATAGCGACGTTGTCCATTTTCACAAAGATCTCCGTTCGTATAATTTAAATATGGCCCACCCTCCTGCCATATTAAATTTGTATTGTACTTTCCCATAGATGTGCGATTTTTCATAGAACATATTCCTATATATAAGAATATAATTATGAATATTGAATTACTGATGGTGCAATTTATCAATGTCTACATAATCAATTCATTAAATAACCTGTTTCTGATGTACATGTCATATTTGCAGGTGATTTACATACTCCGAATTGATATCTTATGCCATTTTGTGCTGTAGCATAATATTCTTCCTTCATTAAAGGTTGTAGATTATACCTATAATATCAATTGTTATTAGGCTGCAATTAGAGGTGTGCAAGAATACGATAGTCGGGACGGATCGAGACCAGGGCTGTTACTTTTCATCGAAGGTCCAAGATATTGAAGCTTCGATTTCAGAAAGTTAGAAGGTGATGAGAATCGTAGTCTCAAAGCTTCGAATTTCGAACCTCCACGTAGTAAATTATTAAAAGATTAAAAGAAATATTTAAAGTATTTGAGGAGTGCTTTGAGACAATTTATTTTCTATTGCAGTTAATAATAGCACTTAATAAATAGTATTATCTTGAAACAGACTATCAGAATATAAATAAAAATCCATAAAGTTCCATTTAAAAAAAGCAGAGTTGAGTTTTTCTTATTTGTACAATAAATATATTTTTTATAACTGGATGTATTTATATTCTGTGAAAATTCTGTCAAATTTTTTATGTATATTTTTATTTGTCAAAAATCATGACATAACGAGAAACTCGTAAGTTACAACTTCATACGATTTGAAGACTTCGAAGTTCCCTTCGTTCCTTCAAATCTTCGAAGAGTCGAAGCTTCGGAAAAGTAACAGCCCTAATCGAGACGAGTCGGATTCTCGAGTCAGGGTGAGTAAGAATTACTACGTATCTGAAACAACTCGACATCTATTGGCTGTGTTAAGAAACTTTTTAACAGATTATGTAGCATTATAAGGGACGCTTCGAATGAACGCAATTTGATTTTTCTATATCTTATTTTTTCTGAGATATTTCATATATTACGATCTACGAGAAATTTTGTTTAAAACCCAGTGTAAATAAAAATTAATATACAGAATGTTTCAGTTAAGCTTACGTAAAATTTGTAAGGGGATTAGTCACTGTACATCTGCCAGCAGTTATTGTACTGAGACTACGTAAAGATTCTACGCTACAAGCAGCAGCTGTTTTCCATATTATTTGATAGTGACATTCTTCGCTTCCTCCTATATATTCTGGACTCGTATGCTAATGTGTACAAACAACATATTTATAAGGCATGTAAAAGTCTTCAAATGCATTGAATCATTTAGAGTTTTATATCTTACCATAGCTTCAAAATCGCATATAAAAGAAATAGTAGTTTGAATGTGTGGTGTTGTAATATTATGTCTACATACATCTCCATACAGATATCTAATTTTTAATTTTCCATCTTCGAAAAATGGTGGTTGATCTACATCTCCCAAATTCATGTATCTGAAATAATGAGATATGAATCCGATAAGTTAATATTACAAAGCGTATGGCAAATTTATATTTTTTTTAAGATTAGTACTCGTACTCGATTTTCGAAGAATTTTGCTGTAAGCAGGCTGCTGACTTTATTTGACATAAGGCATTGTATTTAAATATCACAGTATGACAAACATTTAATATGATTTTTGGTGAATTTCCATTACCCGTACGAATAACATAATTATCTGAATATTTTTTAAGAGAAGATAGGTCATAGTGTGATCTGTTATTTGTTACTGTACATTTCTGTTCTGTCCGTGGACTACAAGCAAGTGCAGTCTTCCATGATAAATCATACTTGCAAACCTTTTCCTGAAATTATCGGTAATACATAATACAGTAGCGGACAGAAGTTAAAATGCAGCAGTTATAATTGGATATTAATAATAGTATAAAGTTTAATACATTTGTATATACATACATGAAAGGATAATGTAGGAATAGAATTATTTTTAACTATATAATCACACTCCATAGTAATAGTTACACTATATTTATCTGTTTGTGTACAATTAGTGCCTGTAAACCTAAATAATGTTTGTCCATTGCCTACTTCTATTGCCGGAGGTAATTTTCCTAAAACAGTAATACACGATCGCATTAACAAACAGACACTGATATTGTCCGATATTGTAAGAAATATGAAAATGCAAACCTATTCCTATTTCTTGTTTGTCTTTTATCAAACAAATTCCATATCCGTCTGTTCCGTTGCATTTTTGTTTCAATGGAATACATAACTGTATTCTCAAAGTTTCATTTAAATGGTCAATAGGTAGAATAATATCTTTCTTAGGATCCGAAAGACTCGTGAAATTATATTTGAAAACGTTTAGAACAGGTTCTTGAATTATACAAAAAGAGCCGTCATTAACTGTGGATGAGTCCTGCTTAAAAAATAGATAACAATTGCATGTCTTTCTGCATGAGCATTTGGCTTTGTGAATTTATAAGCTTTATTTTCTAATAGATTATGTGATTATAACACAAGTACAAAAACCATTTGTATATAGAAAGAGGAAACAAATTTCAACTATAGATTATGTGATTATCACACAAGTACAAAAATCATTTGTATAAATATTAAGGAAATAAATTTCAACTATAGATTATGTGATTATCGCACAAGTACAAAAATCATTTGTATAAATATTAAGGAAACAAATTTCAACTATAGCCTATGTGATTATCGCACAAGTACAAAAATCATTTGTACAAAGAAAGAGAAAACAAATTTCAACTACAGATTATGTGATTATCGCACAAGTACAAAAATCATTTGTATAAAGAAAGAGGAAACAAATTTCAACTATCTATATACGAATTATATACGTACAGCAAATACAGCAATTACTGCAAACCAATAAAGAGATATCGAAACGATTAACTTGCACATTTCTTTTCGTTATCTGACTGTGGATTAATCACATTGTAAATATTTATGATAGTTACAAGCATAACAATATACGTTCGTTTTGGGATGTAGAAAACAAACGATCGTTCAATAATAATGTTAAGATAAAGATTGAAACAGCTTTATTAACATGGGTTCAAA
The DNA here is from genome assembly GCA_028455805.1 of Lasioglossum figueresi. Taxonomy (NCBI): domain Eukaryota; kingdom Metazoa; phylum Arthropoda; class Insecta; order Hymenoptera; family Halictidae; genus Lasioglossum; species Lasioglossum figueresi. The sequence goes on from CM052195.1 coordinate 1,322,688, forward strand.
TCGTATTTCGTTTCCTTCAAGATATGCTTTGAATGACAGTTAAAAAATAACAGTAACAGCTGAAAACTTCACTGATTCAGAATAAGAAAGTATTTAGATACGTAGAACAGCGCCGTCGCAGAAGCAGTTTGCGTGGCGCTAGTGAGGCTTACACAGTACAGAATATTCTTGCAATTTTCATTGTTTGTGACCAGGGGCGGTTCGTTCATAGACACTGCGAAAATGCGGCATCCCTAATTTTTCTCAACATACAGGTTATCCTCGAAAGTAGGATAAAGAAAGGGATGATTCCCGAAGTAATTCTAAGCATCTTTTTTTGTTGCCAATTCCAGCCGAAACGCTTTTTTTCAAGTTATTAATGAAAAACACGGACCAATCAGAGCGCGGCTACAGGTAACGAATTACAGCTCGGTGATTGGTCCCGTTGAATATGGCGTTGCCATTGGTCGATATACCCTTAGACCATATATACTTATAGACCCGGCTTCTGATAACATTCTGTGTTCCAGGACATAGACTATACAATACTTCGGACAAAGACTTCCGCCTGTTTATAATAAATATAATAATAATAATAAATACTTATAGACCCGGCATAGGTATAGTATATGCATAGGACGCAGTGTTCCAAGATAACGAACTATCTGGTGCCCACAAGTCACGTCACAAGATAATTCAAAATGATGGATACCGATATAAAAGCGAGGTATACAAGCACCGACTAGATATAGAATAGACCTATCATCTTATGGGACTTGGTGTCTCATGTTCTGAAATACCGACTGTTCAAAAAATCAGAGGTTTTGGTATGCCCTCTACGATTTAGAGTGGCGAGTTTGGGAATTATTTCGAATTTCAGATATCGAAGGCGTAGTTGCCAAATCACATCCGAGAATATTCGTCGCATGGTTGCCAATTTACTGATACTGCTCAGCGCGTATTTCTGCTCTTTTCCACGTTACAGTCATAATTCTGGAAAAGCAAACGAAAAGAGTCGAGTCAGTCAATGCAAGATTAATTCAACCTGAATATGTCATCTGTGTTTAAATATAATGCTTCCTGTTTCTATAATCATTTTAAAGCTGAATAAATGCTTCTTTGATTTATATAAATAAACTGTCATTTATTGATAGTAAACAAAATAATAATTGTTGTTGAAAATTGAATGAACTATTTAACGCTATTTTTATCTTGAAATTGATTCATATAAACTGTTGTCGGTTTCTTTGAACCTTCTGCTACAAAATACAATTTTCAAAAGGACGGAAAAATATTCAGAAGATCAGTTAACAAAAAATTTTAATGACAAGTTGTTATGCGAGGTTTCGTTACAAGTTCCGGCGTGTCTGTTATTATATGCGTTAATATTAAATATACAATTATTAGTTGTTTTTTCAAATATTTTCAAATGTTGTGCAAGAATTTATATTAATTATAAACAATAATTAAATGTATGTGGGAGGTCTAAACTCCCAACAAAGCGGACGAAGCGCGCGTCCCGCGAAAAGCAAGCGAAACGCGCGTCCCGCGAGAAACAAACGAATAATGTCGAGACAAACGACAGGCGAAGACCGTTGCGAATAAAAGGCGAGGAGGAGGCGATCTAGGAGAGTCTCGCACCGGTCGTCGTCTTGGACAGTTGTGTTAAATCTTTGTTCCACCTTTTTATTCTTTTTATTATTAAATATTGTACTTGTACGAGTCGATTCTTTCATTGATCCCCGCCCGCGTAGATCGATTGGTTAACTCGATCGCAACCAACACTTATATAAAATAGGGAAATCCTACATGTATAATAAATATGTATAAAATTCTGTCTATTTTTGAACTGACTTATCATTATAACTGACTTATCATTAATTCGTTAAAGTTGCACAATTTCAAGAAAATTGTGGTTTTTCTAATACCATGCTCGGAAAAAATTCTTTTTGAATATGCTATACATCATTTCCTGTAGATTTTTTCACGCTGATTTCAAATCTGGTCTCAAAATTTGGCTATGACCTTCGAATTATTTTGAGAAATTTTAGGTTATATTTTTTCCAGGTTAAAAAACGTTCGTACCACAATCTCCATAATTATTTCATATTCTGCAAAGTTTCAGCTTTCATTTTTAAAAAATTTCATCGCTCTATCTCATTTCTGTTGAAAGTTTCTTGATTTGATACAGAATTCATCGGTTTGGAATGGAATGGATTTTTGCTATTTCAAGAATTTTTTTTACATTGGATGATAGGTCTATTCTATATCTAGTCGGTGATACAAGTACATTTATGCAATATTTCGTAAACATTTGGAAAAACGATGCCAACTTGTCGCATAAAGAATTGTAAGGAACGACGAAACCGTGATACGAATATATCTTTTGACAAGTAAGTATGTTATACTTAATATCGCATATAATATTTTTCGTACTGTTCTTTTTTTTTAATAAAGTATACTTTATACACAACTTATAAGTTGTGAGAAAATAAATATCGATTTTATATTATCAACATCTGCATAAAAATTTAACTGTTTCCAAATTATATTTGACAAAATGAGCTAGCCATATTTAAAGTAATAAGAGTAAAGTAAAAATGAAGGAGTGCGTGTAATAAAATAAATTATATATTTCTGTTACAGTTTCCATAAATATTTATATAGAATGAGATACGGCGACGAATTCCCGTACTCTCTAAGTATACTTTAGCTTCGTGGTACTGCGACTTCTCAACAGACTATAATAGCACTTTGCCCACATCCGTCATCTGGTAGATGAAGTAATCTTGGAACACGGCAGGTTATTCGAATTCGGGTCTATAAGAATATCATCAGTCTATGGTCTGAGCCGAGAGTATACATATACTGTCAGGACTGAGGGAACTAGATTTTACTGTGCTGCTATAAGTCTTTATGAGCCATTCAACATTCTTGTTATAATTGTTTACAATATGAGATATGTACATGTACAATGCAATGAATAAATAAAGTCAATGTAATAAAAAGCATAACTGTTTACATATTTATTGAACCGCCAATTTTTTTCGAAGCTCCGACGTACCGTAGAGTTATACTACTGATTTCCACAAAAATGAACGGCTTGTCGTGAGCTGCACTACTGAATTTCGTGTCACCTCCTTGGATACCATGTTCTCCTAATACAAAGTTCAATTTACGAGGTTTTCGAAAATTTTCGGACGTCCGACTTATGGTCGAGTTGTACTACTTAAACACGGAAACCTCCTTCAATAACATTCTCGGTCAAGGTCAATTTTCGAGATTTTTCGGCCGTTTGGCATGACGTTGAGTT
>CM052195.1:1335253-1351710 GCA_028455805.1 Lasioglossum figueresi
GATGCCCAATCGTATTTTTAATATAATTAAAAAAAAATGGAGTTTACGCTAGATATTAAAATAGAAGTAATAAAAAAACAATCGTTAATTTCAACTTTATCCGTGTAAAACGAAAGTGCCATTATAGAAATTTCGCAGTTTGTTCCGCGTAAAATTATATTTTTGTTTTCTTTTATCGATAAATGTTATACTTATGTTTTGAAATCGGTGTGTATGCTTTCTTTATGTAATCCCGAAATGCTACCACATACAAATTTTTCGTTGGTATGGTATAATAATAAGAATTCGTTACAAAACACAGTGACTTTATAGAAATTTCGGCGAGTGTATGTCAACATATTCTGACATGCCTGTACGTACAATGTACTGAATATCATCCACAATATTTACCTCAATAGAATTTTCGAAATGAAACCGTAAATATAGGAGCCCATAAATGGGCCAAGATGATAGCACAAATAGCAGTTTTACATTTCTCAGTTGTGCAGAGGTTACTGAAGAGCAAACATTCATTGCAAAACGTAATTGATAAAGTGGGTACCGGATTCTTTCGTGCTTATTTAATAAAACAACATACTAAAGTGTTAAGAATGGCTCGTGGAAAAAACTAAGTGTATGTGAAATACGTACGATATTGAAGTTAAAGGAAACAATACTGAATTATACAAATTCCAAGAATTGTAAATAGATGCCGAAAGGCTATTATGTGTTTGTTAAAAAATCCTGAAAATTACGGGAAAAAGAAGAGTTCTAGGCACCCACAAAGTTTAACTGCTCGTGAAAAACGTGCAATATTGAGAACAGCATCAAATTAGAGATTGACTGAAAGTGTCGGCGTATACACTAACGGAAAGAATGTACGTTGTGTTTTAAAAATGCAAGCACTTGGTGTGAAGAGAATCGCAGAAGAAACCTAGGTTACAGAAGGAGCATAAAGCGTTCCGCTTACAATTTGCGAAAAGCATATAAATATGAGGACAAAGTGGCGAAGAGTCATATTTACCGACGAAAAAAGTTTTAATTTGGATGGTCCAGACGGCGTAGACTATTACTATCATGATTTGGATGAAGAACAGTAATTTTTAAGCCGTCGTCAAATAGGAGGCCGCTGTGTGATAATTTGGGCCGATATTGCATTTTGGGGTAAACCGAAATCAAATTTATAAAAGGACGAATGAATAGTGAACGGTATATTGAAATGATAAATAAACAACTAAACACTTATTCTGTAAGAATTGCTGCAAATAAATACATTTTATAAGAAGATAATGTCGCAAATTTGTTAAAAAATTATTCGTGTTTTGGAGTGGCCAGCAAGATCTCCAACCTCAACATTATTGAAAATTGTTGGGGACATCTTGCCAGAGCCGTGTATCAAAATGACAGACAAATCCAAAATATTAACGATTGAAAACATTGCATTTTGGACGAATGGGATAATATTAGCCAAAACAGTATTAAAAAATGGTATAAATCTTTACCAAACAGAACGATTGAAGTCATAAGCTGTAAAGGAGGTCCTACAAAATATTGAGCATTGATTTTTATCGATTAATTCTGTAATACTTCAAGATTTTCGTTAATTGTGCTATCATTTTGTCCCTCTATATTTCGTTAATAATTCTACTTCTTTCAATAAAAATACATAACTTAATCAAGCTTCGTTTCATTTCATTTATATATGTTAAGAAAGACACACTAAAAATATGTGCATTAAAAATATTGGATTTCTAATGTTTAATAAACAGAAATTACTATAATTTCAAAGTGTGCTATCTTTTCGTCCCGCAGTGTAATTCTGGACACTTTGAATAAAAATATTCTTTATTTCATATTTGCGCAGAAAATGTATATTCTGATATGCTAAATCGATACCGTAATATTTCTATTGTAATCTATAATGTTTATTCTTCATATTTTGAATATTTTACATGTTTTAAAATTTTAATTTAAAAGAATCTAAACTGTGTCGTTATTTTTGTTTTTGCGACTGGCAACACGAAACGTCGCATGACGTGAAATAGCCAATCACAGGATGCGTGGGTTAATTGTAACAACCAATCAGGAAGGCTTTGACGGTCTTTACAAACAAATTCAATCATTGTTTTAGTCGGGCATTGTGTTTTCAGAAATGAGGACCTAAGTAAAGTTTTTAAAAGTGCCGAATAACGAATATGGCTTCGAATACTTCGATACATGTTGAAATTGTAATTTTTATTGTATATTAAATTGATTTTTTTTTATATAAGCGACGCGCTAAAATTAGAAAACACTGATTAGTATATAAAATATAAATGATTATATATTAAATAATTTCAATAAATGCGAATTTAAGTAAAAATTTTAAAGTGTCCAGAATTCATTCCACTAGTGTAATATATTTTGAGTTGTGTTGTTGCTGAACGACACAAATGCTGCCTGGCAGCTAGACAATGAAGTTAAAGTTAACCCCCTGCCCTATTTTATCGAGTCACAACCGTCATGAATGATTTTGAACAAAGTCTAACAAATGTGATTGTTACGCCTTTCTTTTTACGTGAAATCTAATTTGATTAGTTTCTAATCAATAGACTGCGGATGTTTACGCAGTTTTCAATTTTTGCAGGCAAATTTTAAGAAAGTGGAATTGTAATAGCATAATAGAATATTATTTTCAGTGGTCGTAGCCCCTTTTTAGATCTCGAATAAATAAAAATCGTACCAAATTCTATCGAATTTTACATTCCTGCATTTTTTGAAACTTTTCAGATGCCATAAATGCATAAGAATCCGCATAAAAAGAAGACGCATAAAAAAAATATAAATTTTCTTTTCTCTTCTATGACAGTTTTGGGGATAAAGACGTTTTAATCGCTGTAATTGTAAGAAAAAGGATACGGCAAGGGGTTAATACCCTTTGGATGACTTATGAATAGACTGCGGATTTGATGCATTCATGACAAAACTGAGCAGATTAAAATTAACCCAGATCCGTTCCTCATGTCAATTTGACAGTTTTCCCGAAATAAGTTATACTGTTCTGTTGTTTGTAGGTCAATTTAGGTCAATTTGAATAAAAAAAACATCGAAAAATGACTGTTTACCTTGTTATTTCTTCGATCTTTTACTACTGTGTCAATTTGACACCGAGGGACAGATTCGGTTTGTGAAATGAGGGACGAACGAGGGTTAAAAGTTTTAACTTAAATCAGTGAAAATATTATAATAATCTAAAAATACTGTTTTATTATTTCGGACTTACTAAAATAATTAAGGGAAGAAAAAAATGTGTGTTGCCCTTGTATGTTGTAATGGCGGCAGACAATTTTTGTTTTTCATAAAAATCCGCAGTCTACTTATTGAATAATATTTACAGATATAATAATAACTAGGCTGCGGATAAAATATAAAACAGTAATAGATTAGAAAAATTTAAAATTACTGTAATGTTGTTTTAATGGGATGAAATCAATTTTTATTTTATTCCTGCTTCCCACAATCAATGTAGAATATTTTTATTTTGCATAAATATCCGCAGTCTAGTAATAACTAAAAGATCAGGTTTTGCGACTTGTATCACTTTTATCGTAAGTGTGCGATATGTCCAACAATAATGGACAATAGTTGCACCGACTCTAAAGTTAATTGAGTCGAATAAAAATGTTAAAACAAGAAAAGCTTTCTTTTCAGCGGAGAGAATTCATTTCTGAAACTGATATTGGAATTTTAACTCTTTGGAGTTAGGTGGGTTAAAAACTGTCCCACCATTTGCTTAGCTTTTTATGCATAGTGGGATATATTTTAATCCACCTCGAAAAGTTGAAGTTATATCGACATTAAAAAAATTTCTGTGTAACTTGGGTTTTTATTTTCTTTAAAATCGTGTGCCTCAAAGAGTTAAAACAAAGAACAAACCAATACTGTGTGTTAAGTGAAAACTTCTGTTTTCACTCGTCGCTCGCTCGGCTAATCGACTCGAACAGCGTTTCACCTCGAAGCGTGACGGGTCAGACTCGTTCACTGCCCAGCAAATGTGTCCGCGGTGCGTCTAGAGAAGTTTTCACTTGAAAAATGTTACAGTAACGCTGATGGATTAATGGGTTTCGACTGTGGATTAACATCGATAAAAGAACAGCTGTTTCTTTGGTGGATAGGTGGTTTGAGGAATCGTTGATTAATTGATTTATTAATCGGGATCGATATTCGAGTAGTAGACTAATTGTAAGTAGAGTCGACGTTCGCTAGTAGATCACAAGTGTCGCGTGGAGCAGGCGCTTGTCGCGTCCACAAAGCAGCATACGTGTTCTATGATAGCAATGAAAGCGCTACGAGCGGAGATTGCTCTTATACCGTGAAAATGGCAGCACATGAAGGCGTATATACGGGGTCGTGAATTCATGCGCTGTTTATTCGATGCGATATGCGTTCCTTATCTACGATCCCGATAAAAAAATAACTGTGTACCGTTCCGTCACGCCTCCGAAAGGAAATTGACTCTTCATCAGGTCACTGTTACGTTGAACAGATCGATCGCAGACTATCATAGAAATTATTTAACGCATGCAGCCCCCCTGTGACAATTAATCGTTCAATCCTACATTGCCGCAACTGTTCATAAATAGCTCGGAAACGACCAATTCCGCGGAGATTGTTACCCTTCTATTGGGTTAGCAAGAAAGCAATTTCGGTATTTTAAGGTGAAATATATGTGATGACCTGAAATCGCACTTGGATCAGTTTTTGCCGATTTGGATCAGAAGTTCTATGAACGCGGAATTGTGAAGCTATCAAAAATATGGTAAAAGATCATCGAATAAAATGTAAAATAAAAAATATATTAAAGTTCATTGCTTGAATACAAAAATTGGGTTCTGTTTCACCTTAAAATACCGAAATTACTTTCTTGCAAATTCTTGAAAAATCAGGAAAACTATTGGGTTGGCAAGAAAGTAATTTCGGTATTTTAAGGTGATCCGGAAACAAGCTCCGCGAATGTTGGTGCTCATTTCTACTGAAATTAGTTATAAATAGACAGTGGATTTTTCGTATCTTCGGACGCTTATCATTCTCACGTATCAATTATTCCATCGAGCACCGTTTGAATGTAATCTGGAAGACGTTGCGGTTAACTTTTAGAAGAATTGATCTATCGATTATTGAAACAGGCTACGAGGCTACATGTTTTGTACATTGGACTGTTTTAATTAAACTAAGTGTCTAGACAGTCGACCTATTTTCGCACCGTCAATAAAATATTCGAGATGATCGTATGCTCACCCGAACGTTACGCTACAGCATACATACGATGAGTCGCCTGACATTTTCAGAAAAATAGGTAATTTGGACGCCAACAAACATTATGTACATAATCCCATTTTTAAAAAAAGAATCAACGACGAACCAAACATTTTTTTCTTTCCATACTTTTTCACACCATTAGGAATGGGATCAAATACCTCGCAAAAAGGGTTCGAACTTTGATTGATTCAATTCGACCTCTCTATAAGTACTTCGAAAAACAGCATTAGTACTCCTAAGCATACTCGAACCTATGCCAGACAGTTTCGAACCTTTTACAAGTACTTTGGTAAACGGAAATAATACTTGCAAGTATATTCGAATCTTGGTCAAACAGATTCGAAACTTTTATGAATACTCGACTATGCAGTTCTGAATTCCAAGATTCCAGTACTACTTGTGAAAGATTCGATTCCTTTCAACATCGAAGTACTTATAAGTATCTTTTATTCTGTGGTTCGATATCAGCTTGAATAAAAGGAATACTTTTCAATATAATCACAGCAACATTATTGCTTTTAAGTAGTAATCGAAACCCATGAAATGAAACTTGGTTCTTGAAATTGACTCGGATTCGTGAGTACATATTGAACTTGATCCCATCCCTACTTGCAAGTATATTCGAAACTTGGTCGAACACATTCGAAACTCTTATGAATACCTGCTATGCAGTTCTGATTTCCAAGATTCGAGTACTACTTGTGAAAGATTCGATTGCTTTCAACATCGAAGTACTTATAAGTATCTTTTCGAAACTTCTAAGTACTCATTCTATGGTTCGATATCAGCTTGAATAAAAGGAATACTTTTCAATATAATCACTGCAACATTATTGCTTTTAAGTAGTAATCGAAACCCATCAAATGAAACTTGGTTATTGAAATTGACTCGGATTCGTGAGTACATATTGAACTTGATCCCGTCCCTACTTGCAAGTATATTCGAAACTTGGTCGAACACATTCGAAACTTTTACGAATACCTACTATGCAGTTCTGATTTCCAAGATTCGAGTACTACTTGTGAAAGATTCGATTGCTTCCAACATCGAAGTACTTATAAGTATCTTTTCGATACTTCTAAGTACTCATTCTGTGGTTAGATATCAGCTTGTATAAAAGGAATACTTTTCAAATATAATCACTGCAACATTATTGCTTTTAAGTAGTAATCGAAACCCATGAAATGAAACTTGGTTATTGAAATTGACTCCGATTCGTGAGTACATATTGAACTTGATTGCATTCCTACTTGCAATTATATTCGAAACTTGGTCGAACACATTCGAAACTTTTACGAATACCTACTATGCAGTTCTGATTTCCAAGATTCGAGTACTACTTGTGAAAGATTCGATTGCTTTCAACATCGAAGTACTTATAAGTATCTTTTCGATACTTCTAAGTACTCATTCTGTGGTTAGATATCAGCTTGTATAAAAGGAATACTTTTCAAATATAATCACTGCAACATTATTGCTTTTAAGTAGTAATCGAAACCCATGAAATGAAACTTGGTTATTGAAATTGACTCCGATTCGTGAGTACATATTGAACTTGATTGCATTTCTACTTGCAAGTATATTCGAATCTTGGTCGAACAGATTCGAAACTTTTATGAATATCGTACCGGAACCTGCTATGCAGTTCTGATTTCTAAAATTCGAGTACTGCTTGGGAAAGATTCGAGTACTACTTGTGGAAGATTCGAGTACTACTTGTGAAAGATTCGAGTACTATTTGTGAAAGATTCGATTCCTTTCAACATCGAAGTACTTATAAGTATCTTTTCGAAACTTGTAAGTATTCGTTCCAAGGTTCGATATCAGTTCGTATAAAGTGAATACTTTTCAAATATATTAATTGAAAGATTATTGCTTTTAAGTAGTAATCGAAACCCATGAAATGAAACTTGGTTATTGAAATTGACTCGGATTCGTGAGTACATATTGAACTTGATTGCATTCCTACTTGCAAGTATATTCTAATCTTGGTCGAACAGACTCGTAACTTTTATGAATACCTACTATGCAGTTCTGATTTCCAAAATTCGAGTACTGCTTGGGAAAGATTCGAGTACTACTTGTGAAAGATTCGAGTACTACTTGTGAAAGATTCGAGTACTATTTGTGGAAGATTCGATTCCTTTCAACATCGAAGTACTTATAAGTATATTTTCAAACTTCTAAGTACTCGTTCCGAGGTTCGATATCAGTTCGTATAAAATGAATACTTTTCAAACATAATAATTGAAACATTATTACTTTTAAGTAGTAATCGAGACCCATGAAATGGAACTTGGTTATTAAAATTGACTCGGATTCGTGAGTACATATTGAAATTGATTCCATCCCTACTCTATATTGAACGCAACTTATTTCAGGTGAATTTGTCAGGTGACTCACCTTGTAGATTTGAATTCTTCTCGATCTGTCGTACAGCACGTAAGTATCGGGAGGGAATGTGGGCAATCAATGTATTTTTTCACGTGCTGCCGCCATTTTCAGGTAACGAGCGGTAGACTCGAGAACTGTTGCAGTCTTAAAACGCACCTGACCATACAGTGAGCGGCTGACAAAACGAATCTCGGTGCTATGTAAGTACCTCCGCAGAAATTGCTACCGTGTCGCCGTTGGATCGAGACCTACGAGAAATTGACATTGAAAATTCGGTTTCGTCATCCGCGAACCTCTATACCTTATCGGTAAAGTGAATATATACGACGATCACTCTCAGTATTTTGAGAAATCCGCTCCAAAAAACAAGCCGCTGTATTCGTGTAGCAAGACGAGTGCGGTGTACGGGGTATCCGAGGTCTCATTCGTCTTCGAACTCAACTTTCAAACCCGAATACCTGAGTCTGAATTTTACATACACATAGAAACGTACCCAAAAGGCTTTCTCAATCATTTAACCCTTAGCACTCGAATAGTGATTTGAAGTCACCACTAAAGATTGCTGTATCGGTATTCAAAATATTGTTTACATTATTGAACATGTTTGTATTTAATCAGTAGACTGCGGATGTTTATGCAATTCTCAATGTTTACAGACAAATTTGAAGAAAATGGCATGAAATAAAATACTATTTTTAATGGGAACAGCCTTTGCAGATCCAAAACGAATAAAAATCTTACCAAGTACTGTCAAATTTTATATTCTATTGGGTTGGCAGGAATGTAATTTCGGTATTTCAAGATGAAATAAAACCCAATGTTGGGAAAATTTTGAAGTTTTTTGAGCGCGGAATTATGAAGCTACCAGACAGACGGCGAAAGATCATCGAACAAAATGGAAAATATTCTATTCGTTAAAGTTCATTGCTTGAATAGAAAAATTAGATTTTATTTCACATTGAAATACCGAAATTACTTTCTTGCCAACCCAATTGCATTACCTTCGAAAGAAGGTAACAGCCCTAGTTCACAGTGCTGGTCGTTCGACGCAGGACGTTCGAATACCCGCATAACGCCGCAAGATATACAAGTACATACATACAATCTCTCGGAAAAGAAATCGAAAAGCTCTTTGCGATTACGCGGTTTCTTCTACGCAGCTAATTCTTTCAATTCCATCGATAGGACGCACACCACGCGCTCTCTTGCTCGCGTAATAAAATAAACCGCGAAGCAGTTTGCCGTCGTCATACAAGACGTTTAGGAAAAATACCGTGAATTAACGTAGACTCGAACGCTGTCGTTTCCTTTTACTCTCTCCCTTTTTCTCTCTCCCCTTGCTCTCTTCGTCGCGCTCTCTATCGCACACATACACACATGCAAGCGCGCGCATACACACACAAACCGCACTCTCTCAAAGATAATTGAGAGTGATTCGTGTATTGAACATTCTAGTATAATAGCAAAAACGTCACGGGCGCATTTCACCTACTATAAACGGATAATGCCTTATACTGGTGACCTCTCCGCCGACTATCCTCTCGGCGACCGCCGTCTGCAAAGGAGTCGTTTCATTCGAGGTGGATAAAGCCCCGTCGTCGCAATTCACTGGGACGAGCAACGCTTCGAGAACGCATATCAACGCGATCAACATCTCGTTTTTCTGACGGGAAACGCTATGAATTTGTCGTGTCTTTCGCCGTTTCATCGTCGTCGTCCTTTTGTTTTCCGTTTTACCGGCTCGCCGGCCAATATAGAACGCGCTCGAACGCGCTGCTCGTCGTCTATCCATTGTGTCGCCGCATATTATCGCACGCGTATTATCCACCTCCGCGAAAGCACCGGCGATCAAGAACCCGGGAGGATCGGGAAGATTAACTTCTCGCGTCTGACTTAACACTACGATATGTTGCTCGACAGGTCGGAAACGTCGGATCGATTAATAGATTCGTTCGGGGTATTTCTTCTCTAATTAACCCTTTTATCACCGTCGACGAAATATCTCGTCACCACGATTTCGTCGTAACATTTCTATGGACCAGATATCTCGTGTATCTTTATTATTGATATGGAGTGTTTTATGTATTTGAAAATTTCACCCAAGAAATCGATCTTTAAGACGTGTCAACGTTGGTGGAAGGTGCTCGAAGATGATTAATAGTCTGCGGATCTTTATGCGTTTATGAAGAAATTGGTTGGACAAAATATGAAACAGCAAAGGGGATCAACAAAATTCAAGAATATCAAGAATTTCAAGAATTACTGTTAATACAACAAACTCGTTATCGGATGAAATCAATTTTTATGTTATTCCTGCTTCCCAACTTCAATGCAAAACATTTTTATTTTGCATTAAGATCCGCAGTCTAATGATAAATATTGAATACTTCATATTTGACGCAATCGAAGCTTTTTAAAGCATGGTGAAACGCATTATGTGACGGAACAATTTTTACTTTTTTGCAAACTACACATTTTATTGTCGGATGAGATTTCTTTTCTGTGGGTTGTGTTCTTGTTTATTAGACCTTCTACGTCGATTACAATTATCCTCTGCATTCCGTTCAAAATAAACAATAAAAACTCTAATTGTGTAAAATACGGAGTATTTTATATTTATCATTAGACTGCGGATCTTAATGCGAAATAAAAATGTTCTGCGTTGATTGTGGGAAGCAGGAATAACATAAAAATTGATTTCATCCCACAACGAGTTTGTTATATTAAAAGTAACAATAAAATATTCTTGAATTTTTGTTGACCCCCTTTGCTGTTTTATATTTTATCCAACCAATTTCTTCGTAAGCGCATAAAGATCCACAGTGTCATCTTCAAGCAACTTGCACCAACGTTGACATGTCTTAAAAATCGATTACTTCTGCCGAATTTTCAAATAAAACAGCATCGTTTCTTAGACATCGTGGAAACAAGATATCTCCGTCGTAGTGAAAGGGTTAGAAGATTATAATCAGACAGACAACGCATCCGATCGACGCACGCTCTTCGCGAGATTCTCCCCTCGTTCTGTTCGATATATTTTCTAAAACACTTTTTTTCCTTTATCTTTTCGTCCGTTGCAGTTCGATTTCCTAGTTTTACGTGTAAATAGTAAACGTTGTAAAAGAGTACCGATTGAAATGGTTAAACTCGTGTTCGTTTGTTTGTTTTTTTCATCGTATACGTGGAGAAAATGTAGTTTGTCTCTTGCATTCGCGGTAAGTGAATCGAACCAATTCTGACGGAAAACTTTGTCGAAGCTTTCCAGGTGTGTGGTACGTTTCCCCGGAAAATTGTAAAACGCTATAAAACCGTTCGCTTTTGTAGGTTTGTAAACATTTCGAACGAAATCGATCGTTCACGTTCCCATGGAAAGAATCTTTTTTAAATATGCGGCAAAACGGCAATGTCGCCGTGGCCTTTCTGTGCTGAAAATTCATGCTCTAAATCGGCTGTTATTGTCATCGAGAAAGTAACAAATGTTTATGTTAGTCAAATAGTAGCAAGATATCCAAGAGTGATATTAAACTTTTTTTTGTCACTTTTGTTTGTTTTATTAAAAAAAAAAGGAAAGTTCGATCACACGTTCAATCTATAGAACAAAGGGACAGATTCTATTCTTACAAGCATTCTCATTATTCTGTTTTAAGATTTACCGATAGCTATCACCCAGAGTCGTCAGATTGAGATTGCGTCCCCACTCAACTTTCTCTAAAGAAAGGGTAACTTTTTCCCCTGAACTCCTGCTCCCACCCCTCATCTGGCGACTCCGCTACCACCATTATTTTTATTCGGTGACGATTTAATTGCTCTAATATTCTAAAATTCTCCTCGTTTCCAATTTTCTATATTATCGAACGAAAATCCTGCATAATCTTCCTTCGCATCACAGAATCCACTTATCGTTAATCTCCCTAATTAATCTTAGCTACTTGATTGTTAAAGCGGTTGGTACCCAAATTGTTTTGGTCTAGATATAAAGCTGTACACTTCTACCCCGTAAGTGACTAGTTTAATTGATTTTGTTCCTATAGTTAACTAGATTAAATAATCGTCTGATTTCTATCTACATTTTCCCGTTTCACACGCTGTTCAACCACATCGACGAGTATTTATTGAATCCTCAGCTCTCGCCGCAATTGACCGTGTAAAAAGACCTAGCGCGACCAACGCGACGATAACGCTCTCCTCATTGGACGCCAATTTCACGTAACTTGTCCAAATTACGTGACTCACCGTAAATTCGATAAATTACAGCATACTGCATTGCAAATTAATTTAATAGCGTGATACTTCGTGTTGATTAGTGGCGAACACCGATTATCCCCAACTAGAACGAACGAGGTGATAATTTTTAACTGCTTTATCGTCATAATTTGAACGTAGCGAACGAACGTTGCAAATTTTAAATGAATATACTTTCCTTCAAGCAGACCTGGACGGAAGTTATTTCGAATAATAATTTAGAAATAAATTCTAGAAATAATGCTTTTTAGTATTTGACAAACAATGTATCTCGATTGATGATGTGTATCTCATTTGGTTAATTGAAGCAATTTGAAGCTATGCAAATAATTGGGAAAATAATAAATTGTAGAACTGATTATTTGGAAGAGAATTATGTCTGATTGTTTATCGAGAAATTGTCTCTGAAATAGCATTCGAAATAAATGTCAATGAAATCAAAATATTGTCTATATATTATTTACAAATAATGTTAATAATATCTGTACAAATGTATACATGTATAAATAATATCTGCATAAATGTATATATGTATAAATAATATCTGTATACATGTATATGTATATGTATAAATGTATATATTTATAAATAATATCTGCATAAATGTATATACGTGTAAATAATATCAAATGTTAAAAAAAAAGAAAATAATCAGTGAAAATAAAAATTAGAATCAAAATCATTTATTAGTTTATACTGTCGTGGCAGAAATTTGTTTTGGCTTTCAATAGAACTCGTTCCTCAAACATTTTATCTGTTAGTGATCGAAATTTGGGGGCATCAGTTAAAGTCGCAAATGAAAATAGTCTTTCCAATGATGACGAAAATGAGATGGGAGTATTATACTTTACAACTACTTTTTTTATTATTAATAGTTTATTGATGGTTGTTAATTTCTTTTATCGTCATAAAAAATCGAGCAACATCCATTTCAACGTGTGCCCATATTTTGATCTTCGTCCTATCAATCTCAATTGATAAATCTACAACAGAAGTGATTAAATGTTCTCCTAACACTTCAAAATATAAGTTCTTCCATAAATCATTTAGTCTTTTACCTAAACGAAAAGACCATAACACTGAATCGGTACTAAGAAGTGAAGTTCTTTCTTCTCTTTTTGGAAGAGTAGTAAGCGTAATGTAAGAAACAGTAAATATAAACATTTGACGCTGCACCTTGGACAACCAGTTATTTCTATCAGAATCAAATAACAAATAAAAAGATTCTAGCAAATAAGAAAATAATTTACTTCGAGAAACAATAAATAGATAATTTAATTGGAAATAAATAGGTTATTTCCGAAATAACTTTAAATCGTAATTCAAAAATAGTGTTATTCAAAGGTTTTGTTAAACGAGCAGGTCTGCTTTCAAGGAACGAAAACTAAATTTAAATAAATTGATCGATTCCGAACAATAATTTTACGCCAGTGTGTGCGAGTTAAAAAATATATTCTTTAGAAAATTAAAGTTACCGTGCAGACTTTCCAGTGCGAGACACATTTTCTTGAAGAAACTGCCGACACAAGTGCTATTAAAAAATATAATCTTTAGAAAATTAAAGTTACCGTGCAGACTTTCCAGTGTGAGACACATTTTCTTGAAGAAACTGTCGACACAAGTGCTATTAAAAAATATAATCTTTAGAAAATTAAAGTTACCGTGCAGGCTTTCCAGTGTGAGACACATTTTCTTGAAGAAACGGTCGACACAAGTGCTATGATAACGCATCATTTGACTCTGAAACAATTTTCCCGAAGGACAAAGTTCAAACCAGGGCTGTGTACCCGATAGATCCCTCAGGCAGAGCGTCTAACGCCCACGACAAAGCAACAGAGCCTTTGAAAATAAAATTCAATCCTCTAAAAACATACTCAAGACAGTTCACCTGTTCAAAAGGTTAAAGGTTGGATTGACATTTGACATAGTGGGCTGTATATATATAGATAATTGCTTGGAGACCAGAATCACCTGCTCCCAAAATAATAGAAAACAGCTCAACGATAAAATATATGACGACTATACACAGGCCCACCTCTGATTTTGCTTTTTCTTTATCACCTAACGAACTATATAAGATAACCGGATCATCAGGTTTGCGTCCAGCTTATACTGGCACCGTTTGTTGCATATTATTTCTTTTGACAATCTTGAAACAAAGAAATATCGAAAAATAATACACTATTTGAAATTGCATTATTTCAAATAATTCAATATTATTTCTATTTTTAAATGAAAGTATTGAAAATCACGGTGCGAAATAAATTATTCCTTATTTTCGTTTCAAATTAAATTCGCTCAGGTCTACTGTTGATTTATCAAGATCATTTTGATGCAGTTAAAACAAACGGAACTGGATATCACATACAGGCGAAGAAAATTAATATATATACATAAATCTTGAAATTGATTAAGATTAATTATCCTTGTAATTCGTTTTTCAAAATAAAATTTATAATTTCATCTTGGTAATAAATAAACAGCGGATTTTTATTCAAAATAAAAATTTTCTACATAAATTGCAACACCCTGGAGTGAAATAGAGTTTTATTTTCTCTCTTACTATGTTTAATAGGTTGGAAATAATATAACATGTATTTAAATTCTTCTAATTTGTTTACAGTTCTACATTGTATTTACTCATTTCTGTTGTAAATGCATAAAATCCGCTGTCTAGTACTAAGTCAGTTCTCAGATAAATCAATCATTTTGACAATGGTCTAAGTCAGTGGTGGGCAAACTGCGGCTCTACTCGAGTAAGGCTCTTCCACGAATGACGTGTTTAAAATTATTTTATTTTATCTTATTGAATAGTATTTTAATACAATTTTCAATCAGTCGGTGTGTTATATCTGAATTTAAATAAATAGCAATTTCTACTCAAATTTGATCAATGGACTGCGGATCTTTATGCAAAATAAAAATTGTCTGCATCGATTGCAAGGAGTAGAAACTAGATTGAATGTTATTTCTTCCCTTAATGATTTGAATAGAGGAGAAATCATGTATTAACATCTTCAATTTAAAAATTTTTTTAACAATTTTTAATTTTATCTTTTTAATTTTGCTATAAATGCATAAAGATCCGCAGTCTATTGATCAATAAATAATAAATAAGATTATTATAAAGTATGATCTCTGGTTTTATTCAGTGTAACTAGTTTTAACCGACTTCTAAAAACGGTTCTTGCAAAGGAAGGCTCTCGAAAGAAATCAAAACTCGTTGTACTGCAGATATTTGGCTCTTTTGACTAATGAGTAGACTGCGGATCATTATGCAAAATAAAAAATGATTGCATTGACTGCAAGACGCAGGAGCCAAATGAAAATTTCATTCATCTTTTAATTATCTTATTGACTCTTTGAGGTTAGGCGGGTAAATAACTGTCCCACCTTGTCATGCATAGTGGGATATATTTTAACCCACCTCGAAAAGTTGAAGTTACTCGTTTAAAGTGTTTCATTCAGTTGACAATGCTACGAACCAACGGCAAATGCGTATACAATTGAAAACAAAAGTGCCTCAGATAGTTAAGATGAAACTAATACACTGGTGGCCTTAAATCTTTTTAATACCTCCACTGTTTTAAATTGTACGTATCCATTTTGTCATGAATGCATAAAATCCGCAGTCTATCAATGAGTTTGTCAACCACTGGTCTAAGTCATTCAAGGTTCTAAAAAAGTTTCGCGTAAAGTTTTTCAACTGCAAATATGTTACAAGACCGAAAGTTTAATGAAAAATTCTATATTGTAAAGGCAACGTATTTGTTAATGAATCCGAACCGCAAGTCTAAATATTTCGAAACAAGGATAACTTACAATTTCATAATCACCGGCACATATGATGCGACAAGTTCGAAGCATCGAATCGTAAGTGTGTCGATTGAACGTTGATTCGAGGAATCCGAACGAATTTATTACGGGATCATACGTCTTCCGACCGACTCTCCAGACCACTTAACAAATAGAACACGATCGACCAACAGCTGCGGTAAATTAAATCACGCGCGATTCAGTGTATCGTGCACGCGTAGGATGGCCCGACTGGCCGCCTCCGGTGTACACAATTTTATTGATCGCCGGTGCAGGGCTCTGTGCGTAAACACGGAAATTCTATAATTACGCTTGTTGTTTTTCTGCTGCCGGGATATATTTTCCAGCCCTTCCACCGACAACAAAAGAAAACCCCTCCGCACGCCTCGCCTCTCCCGTTCGACGCTCGCTCTCTGGCAACTTCTCTTTTTTCCCCTGTTATTTCGTCATCGTTATCCTTTCGCTTTTCTTCTTTCATTTTTCCCGCGGACCGTTAAAAATAGTGGCCGCCGTCACGGCGAATCGATGAAGCTCCACACGTACAGAGACGGCTCGGAACAATCTACGCGTGCAATAAATTTTCTAGTATCCATTAATCGCACGCTCTTCATCTCGAGACGCTCCAACTGTACCTCAAGGTATCTTTGTAATCGGTAGACTGCGGATCTTTCTTTGAAGTCTACGTTTCACCTGGAATTCAACTGTCTGCGCACCGTTTAACCACGGTC
>CM052195.1:1351810-1367549 GCA_028455805.1 Lasioglossum figueresi
ATCGAATGTTACTATTTTATATGTAGACATTAATTGTTTCATTGAAAACGTTAATTTTGAGACGCGATGTTGCCTCATACACGAGACCATTGTAGTAATTCATGAATCAGGTTAATGTTTGACATGCAAATCCACAGGCACATTCTGTGTTTGCATAAATTATTTATTTAATTGTTAATCTTTGTTTGAAGCCCGCGTTTCACCTGAAATTCAACTGTCTGCACATCGTTTAACCACGGTCTGTCTGCTTTTGAAACTCGGCTTGTTATGATAAACTTCTTCAATTTGAAAAATCAGTATCAAATGTTACTATTTTATATGTAGACATTAATTGTTTCATTGAAAACGTTAATCTTGCCACGCAATGTCGCTTTGTGCACGAGTCAATTGTCAATAGTTGCTCTCGAGAGTACTCTCAATTATGCGTGTCCATTTGAGGGTACTTTAGAAATTTTTTGCTTTCGGAGATTGACCTGAAAGTCAACTCTCGGAAAGTCCTCTCAGGTATGTGGCCATTCGAATTTCACGCGTGTAGCTCTCAGATGAGTTTCAATAGTTATAAATAGACGGATTTTATGCATTCATAACAAAAATGAGCAAGTGCCATCTAAAACAGTGAAAATATTAAATGACTTTAAGAGAATTAATATATTATTTTCACCACGTTAAAATTGTTAATGAAGAGTATTTTATATTTAGCTCCTGCGTCTTGCAATTGATTTACAAACTTTTCATTTTGCATAAACGTCCGGAGTCTAATCATTAGACTGCGAATCTTTACGCAAAATAAAAATTGTCTGCATGGATTGCAAGAAATAGAAATCAAATTATATTATTTCTTCCCTTAATAATTTTAATAGTGGAGAAATCATATACAATTTATTGATAAATTTATATTAAATGTTTATTGCATTATTTATTTAATGAAACTAAAAATTGAAGGACTTTTTATATTGACATCTCCTTTTTTTAAATTATTTAAACAATTTTGAATTTCATCTACTCAATATTACTATAAATGCATAAAGATCTGCAGTCTATTGATCGTCGTGTTTGTTTCATGCTTTCTGTTATGTTAAATACATGGATCGTTTACTAATTCCATCCACTGCTTGAACAATATTTTTGTGGTGCCGTATATGTGCCGAATAAATTCAAAAATTGTTAAATTAGTATTAATATTTCGTTACTGTTTCCACACTAGGTTTGCGGAGTATTGAAAGTGACTATTTTCCATTACATTATACAATTAACAGGAAAGTATTTATCCATAGTAGTCGTTCTTTTTATAATGTATATCCAAAGAGATAAAGTGGAATAATTCCTGAAGAATGCGTCTTAACAATCTGAATAATCGTGAATTAAGAAGGTTATTACCTTATTAGTAATATAATAAGTTATTACAGTAAACGGTAATAAGTTATTACAGTAAGCGGTAATAAGTTATTACCGTTCATCTTGCATTTTCTGTGAGAATCTGAAAATTGGATTAACCCCTCACCCTGTAATAACGAGATACTGTTTTTTCTTTCTTAATCCTTTTAGACTGTAATCCAATTTCTCTTATGCGATTTCGGGCCGAAAACATTAGCCGTCTGATTTCGAACGAACGCAACGAAGCGACTATGTTTTTGTTCCGGCTTCGGCGCATTGAATTCCATGGGATCGCTAATGAATGCTCAATTTCTGTTCAATTCCAACCTTTGGAAGCCACTGCAGCGGGAAACGAGAGTGTAGATAAAGATCCGCAGTCTATTAATCAGAGACTTTACACCGTAACTATGTTCTTATTGCCGATTGCTCTGTCGATACCGGAATCTGTGTAACACGATCAACCTGCGAAGCAAATTGTGTGAACAAGAGACATCTCAGAAACATATAAAAGCCAAAGTCAGTACTGGTTTTCCGTCTATTTGAAAATATCGTCCATTTATAAAAAAAGTGATATAAGTTAAAAAAAGGAAATTTTACAGGAGAGGCATTTGAAAATACTTAAAATTGCCATTTCCTTTTTAAATGTAAAATAATTTGTTGTTATTTAGATACTGGGTTAAATGTCACGTACATTAGTTACAAAGTACACCACAATTTATATATTTATTATTACTAGACAGCAGATCTTTATGCAAAATAAACATTTTCTACCTCAATTGCAACATACTTGAATGAAAAAGAATATTATTTTCTTTCTTAATATGTTTAATAGATTGAAAATAATATAACAATATGTTTAAATTCTTCTAACGTGTTCACTGTTTCAAATTACACTTACTCAGTTTTGTCATAAATGCATAAAACCCGTTGTCTAATTATTACACTTGTTTCAGAAATGTATTTTGGGTTGTGTCACTTTTCTTATGAATGAACGATATCCTCTCAACGTGACTGGCGTACGTTGTTTCATAAAAATTACAATACCGAATTTGTTTAGATATGCAATTTTTATAACAATGTGTACTCGAAGTATCCTTGTAAATTCAATAACTACAGAATTAAAAAAGCAGACCAATACTGTCACAACCGAAGTGAAAACTTCTATGGCGATTGCACACCTGTCTGTTTCTCGTCGGCTCCTCCGAGTTTACCCGAATAGCGTTTCACCGCGAAGCGTGACGGATCAGACTCATTCACTGCCCAGCAATTGTGTACGCGGTCTGCCTAGAGAAGTTCTCACTTAAAAAAAATATAATACCGGACATTTGACCATTTGTGGTACGGTTAGTGTTAATGTCCAAAACCAACCAAAACCAGGGAAGAAATTAAATAATGTACTGGATCTAATTACACTGCAAATATGTAAAATAAACATTTGCTGCTTGAAACACAACAAACTGGAGTAAACTAGAAATTTATTTTCTACCTTAACCCTTTCGATCATGGCGTCCTCGTATAAGGACATAAAAAAAAATCGTAACATAATTCAAAGAACTGCTTAGCAAAGCCATGATTTTTTTTCAGGAATAAATAATTCATTACCGAAAGGGTTAATATTTCGATATTCTTCGAACGTTTTCACTACTTTGTATTTCTCTTACTCGTGTTTGTTATGAATGCATAATATCCACAGTCCACTAAAAATATTGCTGAAAATGTCGGTGGCGTTCCGGTATCTTTGATATGTAAGTTTCATTTTCTAAAAAAATATCGATAGTCCGGTGAAAGTCCCCGCGTCTAAAAACAATGTCAGGCTATCAACGATTTGATAAACAAATATCCGAGGACGTCGTATCCTCGCACAGATTCGAAGGATTGCGACGAAGCATAAAAATAACGCACAGATATATAAACGAATAAATAAACAACGTTATTAATATAACAACAAATCGTATCTATCCACGAGTAACAAGGAATAACAGTCTTACTTTGTGATTTGTCGATACAATGTCTACTTTGAACTACCTGTATATTTATGCAAACACTATTTTATAAATATACGTACATATATATACACATATATATGTATGTATGTTATATATATATATATATATATAATAGGTATATAAATATCTGATCAAATTCAGAATAAAACTTACGTGCACACGTTACGAAGCTCTTACGTATCGCAATATGTAGTATTTATTTATAGAGGTATGGTATGTATAGTTATCGTAATAATCGGTTCTTATTTTAACTTAAGCTGATGACAAGTTGTTCGGTTATTATTACATATTCCCATATGTACGAGCTAGGGTTGGTAAAATGATCGATCACAATGTTTGTCTTTGGTTAATATCGATGATCAGAAAATAACAAGTATACCTCAAGTAAATCGTTATCTTTTTTTTTAGTCGTCGATGAAAATAAACAATCTAAATCAGCGACGTGTCCTGAAATAGTCGTATTTAAACGTCTGGAGTTATATACGTTTCTTAACAATAAACGAGAAATTCGATCTACGAATTGACATGTATTATAGCTTCTTTATTTCTAGGGGAGGCTGCAGGGAATTTCTGAGAATCGGAATCGAGTTGATCTCAACCGATGGAATTATTTAGCGTTCTTCAATTATTTTGCAAGATACGCCAGTACCACATTTGAAAATCGAATTTCATATAGTCTATCTTTAGATATTCTATCTTCAGATATTCTCAATTTTAGTCAGACAAAAGCATGCTCGACCGAGGAAAAAGTTTCTCGCCAATTTAACAAAAGCTCCGCGGTATTTATTTTAGATTTCGAAAGTTTCGTTAACTCCGAAAAACTTCGAATACCTTATTTGAAGGTTAATGATCCGCACGGAAACTTCAGAAACGAGACATCCTCAGGTAAGAATTCGAATAATACGAGAATGAAATTTTAATATCGGAGATTTTCGATTTCGCGTGAATTTGCAACGACTGAAGCACAGCCGTCTGTAGTACAGGCTGGAACATGTGGCAACACCGCATACAGACAGAACATCAGTCCGATTAAGGTTAAACTTCACCTCAGGAAACCAGAAATGTTTAATTTTTTAAAATGTAATATTGTAGATTTTGACGAGAAGATGCCGAATATCCAAGTTTTAATCATAGGAATTCAGTAGTTTAAAAGTTATGCGTGTTTAAAGTTGAGCAATTTTAAACGTTTTTGAACGGTAAGGTCGCCGCCATGTTGGTACATGTACATACTCAGCGTCGCGCGTCGCCTAACGAACAGTTAGTACAATTTTATCTGTCCACGAAGGCGTCCACTACAACTGTAAAAATAATCCAAATTATGTCGTGTTTGGGCTCATTTTAATCAGAATAATCTCATAAATATGCTGCTGAAAGTTCTGTAAGAAAAGAATGAAAAATAAACAACTTTCCAATTTGCATTGACATTGTAATCGATACTCTCTCTTTGTCGCTTACGCGTTGTCCTCTATTTTTAGACTCTTTACGATTTTTAAGACTCCATAGACTTGAGATTGTCACGCTATGGGAGGGAAGATTGTACATACCAATATGGCGGCGCCCTTACGTGTCAAAAACGCTTAGAATCGCTCAACTTTACACACGCGTAACTGCCACCAGGTTTGTCAGTATAGACAGAGGCAGGGTATACCCAGGGTTAGCATGGAACAAAATCTATACCCACTTTTAACATGCTAAACCTTTGTAAGGTAATCAAACTTAAATTTTAAACACCCATAACTTTGAACTCGGCGAACTCTTAACACTAAAATTTGGATTTTTGGCATTATTCCGTCAAAATCTACAGGATTACATTTAAAAAAGTTAAAAATTTCTGGTTTCCTGAGGTGAAGTTCAGACCCGGTCTTCCACTAGAAACTGCCATGCTTGAATCCGGTTTCTCCAATCATCGAGGAACCGATTCCCAAAGACTGTAACCTCCCCTAGTCAGTGCGACACACCGATTACGAGTAAGTCTACCTATTAAACGCACGAGATCAAATTTAAGATTGCCACGTTTTTCCTATGATCAATATATTCGATGATTCTACTAATTGTAAAGGATACGTAACGACGGATCTCATAACCCGAAATCGCCTCCACGAAAGAAGTGTAACAACATTACATCCCTTAAATATAGTGACAAAAATATCCATTCGGTTATCAATGAAACGACGAACCATCTGTTACGAGATCGTAAAGAAAAATATATAGATCGCTGGTTATGATTCTCGATTGAACCGCGCGTTTCGTCGAACAATCTCTCCCATTAGGTGGCAACCCTAATCGCTTCTCTCACCGGCTCAACAACCACGACATACATATATATATATATATATATATATGTATATACATATATATATCGCGACAGTACGGTACATTCTGTCTCTTTAGGTACTATTATGGATATGTGGCGCAATGCTCGAACGATCCGGGCGGCGCGCATCTTGCCTTCGAGCAGACAATGACAACGGTATTGCGTGCCTAATCCTAGATTGCACGGTAAACTCTTATATCACCGGTCGAGTATAAAACACAATTGTTATTCTATCTACACAGCGTCAACGTGATTTAAAGGATCTCAACAAGGCGGGGCTGGGGGAGGGGGAAAGGAACCGGACACGTTCAGATCCGAGAACCAACGCGCACTTGTCAACACCGTTCTCAACATCGTTATTAATGTTAATCTTACCGTGGTCGACGCGAGACTGACCAATCAGAAAAATGCGCCCGTGCACTACATATATTTGTTTCTCGAGAAAGGTACAGGAACAGAAAAAATCAGAGAGAGAGAGACCAAAAAATCACCGGAAAGCAAATTTCCTCTTTTCCTCGTCGCAACGAGAGGTACTATAATATTTAATGTTTCCCTACGGTTTCTCGTCGTCGTATGTCGTATATATATATTTTTTTCTCTCCTCTTTTTCTCTTCTTCTACTTCTTCATTGTCGTATTGTTTTTCTTCTCCCTTTTTTCTCTGTTCTTATCGTAGTCGTGCTCCGTTGCGGAAAGGCTCCGTGAAACGAGCGTCCTCGCCGGGATTACGTTCCGTGAAATAGATAACGATCGATACAAGCGACAATCGAAAATAGTTTTGTACGAAGAAGCCGCGTCTATAAGTTATAAAATTTTCTGCAAGACAATAAAACCGCTGCCCCCGTGTATTTCGGTATAATCAAGGAAGACATTGTGATTGTTCGTTCTTTAATGTATATATATATATATAATAATATATATGTATATAGATCCCTCACTCCTTCCCCCGAAATTCACCCTCTCTCTTTCTCCGCTTGTTCCTTCTCGATTACGTATGTATATTATACTATACATTGCCTCCAATTCGTTCACACTCGTTCCGCCTCTACTCTCGCTCTTTCCGTTTTCTTCATTCTTTTTTTTATCGATTTTCTTTTCGTTTCTTTTAATTATCCTAAAGCAATTGACTTTTATTAAGGAATGATTTTGTGCATCGCGCAGAGTATGTACAGTAGCGCAGGTAGAGCCCATCCTTGCGCGATTTTCAGTGCTGAGGAGGAGACGACGATCGGCGCGGGTATAATTTGCACTGGAACAACCGAGAACAATTTTTCTACTGGTGTACTTACATGAAAACAGTCTGCGTCGAGGCAGAGTCGCCAGATTAAGACTTGTCTCCCAGCTATATTAGGTTGTTGCATACGAAATGTCCGAATGCAACACTTAGAAAACGTTTCGATCAAGAAATGCTGTTACAGTTTACAGGGTGAGTCACCTAAGACAAGCCACCTGAATAACTTCAACGTTTTTTGAGATAGGAAGAAATACTTCTGACGAAAGTTCATACACGTATACAGTGGCCGAAATTTCTATAAAGTCATCTTCGTATTCATAGATATTTGGAAAATATCACGATTTCTGTTGATTTATCGTATCTGGTCTCGTGCCTTGTTGACACTCGGATAGAGGGACTACGCACTCTAAACCGCTATGTTCACTATTTACGTTTGTTTTGATTTTTTTCTGCATGATGCAGAACACAAGTGCGAAGTTTCTATAAAGTCACTTAGCGTTTCGTTGAATTTTGAGCAGAGAACTACGGAAAATTTGAAATATTCTAAAAGTATTAGTTTTAGAACTCATAGAAATCCTGTTTCTTATAATTTGATTCGCGTGCATTAGAATGCCGAGAGGAAAAGTGCTAACAATTGAAGAAAAAGCGTCGATCGATGCTTATAAAAATATGGGCTACTCTAATAGTGCAATTGCTAAGAAAATTAATCGTTCGTATACTGTGATTAATAATTATATCAATTTACATGAAAATTACGGAAAAAATCATTTTTAAGGTGGTAATAAGAAATTGTCAAAAGGACAACATTTATTATTAACGAGATCTGCGACCAAGGAAAGAAAAAATGCAGTACAATTTCGAGCTGAATTGGAGCTTCTGGTAACAACAAGACGCGTGCAACAACTTTTAAATTCTTCTGGGCAAGTTGTGTGGACAAAAATGCAACGTAAATCAGGCCTAAAAGAAGTACATAAACAGGCCCGTCTTGATTTCGAACGGGCACATATGTCCTGGACGAAAGAGTGGTAGTCTGTCATTTTTTCAGATGAGAAAAAATTTAATTTGGATGGGCTTGATGGCTGTAAATATTATTGGCATGGTCTGAGAAATGAGAAAAGTGTGACAATCAGTCCTAACTTTGGCAGTGGTTCCCTAATGATATGGGCTGCGTTCAAAGCTGACAAAAAACTCCAATGTGTTACATAAATCACAAAATGAATTCGGAAAATTATACAGATTTGTTAGACGTGGTTCTAATACCCTTTACAGAAAATATTGAAGATGACAATTTGATTTATCAGCATGATAATGCTGCGGTACACGCGTCGAAGCACACGAAGCAGTGGCTTCTTGAAAGAAACATCAATGTTTTGCCATGGCCTGCTTGTTCCCCTGATATAAACCCCATTGAAAATGTTTGTTAAAAACTGCAAACAATACAACTCCATTATCGAACTAAAGGCTGCGATGAACGAAGCGTGGGCGTCTGTTAAAACAGAAACGCTACAAAAGTTAATTTCGTCGATTCCTAATCGTATTTTTAATTTAATTAAAAAAAATGGAGGTTACGCTAGATATGAAAATAGAAATAATTAAAAAACAATCGCTAATTTCAACTTTATCCGTGTAAAACGAAAGTGACATTATAGAAATTTCGCAGTTTGTTCCGCGTAAAATTATATTTTTGTTTTCTTTTATCGATAAATGTTATACTTGTGTTTTGAAATCGGTGTGTATGCTTTCTTTATGTAAGTCATTGATAAGTCAAGTTCATTGGTATGGTATAATAGTAAGAATTCATTACAAAACACAGTGACATTATAGAAATTTCGGCGAGTGTACATACAGTGGCCCGCGTTAATATTCGGACACCATGCTACTCGAGAAGTTATTGCTGTATATCTCCACTGTTAATGGACTCAAAGAATTCCTCGTTTTGTAATGAGAAAAAACACTTATTTTTAATGCTAGAAACATAGTTTTTATTTATTAAATTTGTACACTTTTCGCGTTAATCAATGTTAAGCAAAATAATGCTCAATTTTGACGTCGTCGCAAAAATATTCGGACACTTCGCGAATTATAATTTTGTAATTAAAAATGTACACCCCCGCTCAAAAGTATGTGGATATCACGTATTTCGAAATTAGCTTCTTTCAACCCTTATGTCGTTAACCGGGTACCCACTTTAAATATCTTTTTAAAACTTCTTTAATGCTTTTGTCGATAAATAAAAAATTTATTTTTATGTCTATGATATATACACTCCCGCTCAAAATTATGTGGACGACTCGTTTAATTTTTTATACGGTCTAGTTTACACAGTACCAGAGAATATATATTTTAATAATAATTATGTGAGTTTCGTATTTCGAAATTTTCTTTCTTCAACCCTTATGTCGTTAACCGAGTACTCACTTTAAATATCTTTTCAAAACTTCTCTAATGCTTTTGTAGATAAATAAAAAAATTATTTTTATGTCTACGATATACATATACACTCCCGCTCAAAATTATGTGGACGACACGTTTAATTTTTTATACGGTCTAGTTTACACAGTACCAGAGAATATATATTTTAATAATAATTATGTGAGTTTCGTATTTCGAAATTTTCTTTCTTCAACCCTTATGTCGTTAACCGAGTACTCACTTTAAATATCTTTTCAAAACTTCTCTAATGCTTTTGTAGATAAATAAAAAAATTATTTTTATGTCTACGATATACATATACACTCCCGCTCAAAATTATGTGGACGACACGTTCAATTTTTTATGCGGTCTAGTTTATACAGTTAATAACAAATTCATTAGATATCTCACCAATAACTATTATTATTGTCTTGAGAAGAC
The DNA here is from genome assembly GCA_028455805.1 of Lasioglossum figueresi. NCBI lineage: Eukaryota > Metazoa > Arthropoda > Insecta > Hymenoptera > Halictidae > Lasioglossum > Lasioglossum figueresi. The sequence goes on from CM052195.1 coordinate 1,361,591, forward strand.
AGCAAACCACGCTAATGGATCATCGTAGATTGAAACACTATTAGACTTGCCGAGGAAACTTTTATTTATTTAAGAGACTGTAATAATTAAATTGTACAATTTGGTACTATTAAAATAAATTATACTTGCAACAAGATATCGATTTTAGTACTTCGTTACATGGCTCAATCGTTTGGGCATACTAGAAATAACTTTATTTAAATATTCTAGCGGAATACGCGACCATTCTTCAATTAATCGTAATTTTAATTCTGCCTTCGACCTTATCGGTGATATTCTGATTCAACGATCTAAATAATCTCATAAATTTTGAATCGAATTTAGATCCGGTGACTGTCGTGGAGGTTGCAACACTATTGGGCAATTATACAATAAATTATATAACTTAATTAATTATATAACTTAACAAACTTATAAAATTATTAAACTATACGTGATTTGTGTGTTCGGATCATTATCTTGATAAAACTTAAAACTGTGGCGAATATTCATATTAGTGACACCTTTTATTCAATTTTGTTTCAAAATATGTAAATATTTATTCTTATCCAGAATTCCATCAATGAAAACTAATTCGCCCATTCCAGCAGCCGAAATACAACCCCAAACCATTACACTTCCTCCGCCGTGTTTTGGGGAGGGTCTGAGATTTTTAGTATGAAGCTCTTCATTGATTTTACGCCATATACGTTTGTGTCTATCGGTCCCAAAAATATTGTACTTCCCTTCATCAGCAAAAATGACATCTTTCCACCATATTTTTTCTTTAGAAATGTATTCCTTGGCGAACAGTAATCTTTTCTTTCGATTCGTATCGTTAATATATGGTTTTTTCGTGGAATTCTGCCATGGTAACCACTTTTATGAAGCATTCGACGAACTGTACTAGAATTAACTTTCTTTTCGGTCTTTTCAAACAATTCTGCAGACAATCTCGGGACACTTAAACTAGGACCTTTTTTCACTTTTCTAATCATATTATGTTTGTCACGAACGTCAAGTAGTTTTGGACGACCATTCTGAGGAATAGATTCAATTCTATCCTCACGATTATATCCTCCGGATGATGTCCGCTACAGTACTCTTACTCAAATGTAATAATTTACCGATTTCTCGATATAATTTCCCTTTTTCCCGATTATACAGTGTCCGAAATTTCCATAAAGCTACCTGAATTTTTGGTGAAATCTTATAATTATGTCATAGTAATGAGAAGATGATGCACGATAGAATTTTACAATTACATTCAAAGATATATTATTTATTATTTATTAGTAGTATTTGTAATTTACAAGTACTCCTGGCACGATATGAGAAAAGAAAGTAACGTTGCAATGAGTCGGATCTTTGGTGTTCGCTCATTAATGATTTGGATTGCATTCAGAGCCAATAAAAAAACATCAATCTGTCGAATTAATCATAAAATGAATTCGACACGATATACGGAGCTGTTGGAGATGGTCTTGATACAATTTACAGAAGAAATTGAGACTGACAACTTCATTTTTCAGCATGATAACGCCTCAATTCATGTATCAAGACAAACAAAGGAGTAGTTAGACGACAAAAATATGAGGATTTTGACATGGCCAGCTTGTTCGCCAGATTTAAACCCACTTGAGAACCTTTGAGGAATACTTGCAAGAAAAGTATACGGCAATTGTAAACAGTACAACTCTGTTTCTGGACATCCATCTAAGCAGAAACTCTTCGCACTTTGATTTCATCAAATCCTAATCGAATTTTTTGGCATTATTCGAAGAAATGGCAATTATAAATAATGGCAATTATAAATAATGGCAAAGATAAATTTTTCGTTAATCTTGATGTTATCTACTTAAAAAACGTGTGGCTTTATGGAAATTTCGCAGTTCGTATTCTGTTAAACTTGTAGGAATTGCGGGAAATAAGAAAGTAGACTCACTTGCGAAAGAAGCGATCAAAGAAAGTCCTTCGTCAGATATCAAGGCTTCAATTGCTGACCTAACCAGAGACCTCAAAATTCAAGCAAGATTGTCCACTAACACCCTAATTAAAGAGCAAGGCCTAGTTAATGGTGCCAACTACGTTAGATTTTATCACAAAGACAAAGGTAAGCCATGGTATACTGGACTTGTTCTCCCCAGAGATTTTTTGGTTTTTGTTAATAGATGTCGTGCCAATCACTATAATTTAAATGGTTCATTGGCAAGGGTTAACTTTATAGAGTCCAAGACCTGAATCATGTTATATGGCAATGCCCAGACTATGAAAATGAACGAAATACATTTAGAACAAAGCTTCTCAAAGGCAAGTACTGTTTCCGTCTTTGTGTTAGTTCCTTCTTATGTAAACCTGATATAGAAGGTCTGAAAATAATTTATAATTTGTCAAACAATGTTCCGTAAAAATTTAGAAACAATGTAACATCAATTTAATGTAAACCAAATATAATAATACTGTATTCGCTATATAAACCACTTGGTTTAAAGCAATAATAAATAATAAATATATAACTACGTTTTTTTTGCAAATAAATAATATATCTTTGAATGTAATCGTGTAAATGGTTTCTTTTATTAATCCTAAAATGCTGTCGTGCATCAGCTTCTCATTACTATGACATAATTATAAGATTTCATAACAAGTTGGCATACATCAAACGATGTATTCTTACCTTTACGTGGAAGTTTCACAACTAATACGCGCGATACAAACGAAATTCGAAATGAAACAAACTTTACCAAATAGTGCTTACATCTTATGTTTACAAACATTGCCACCGAACACCGTACCTGGCTTATCAGGACGGTCAAACTGCGAAGTTTTTGGGACGTCCGAATATATTTGCGACGTCAAAATTGAGCATTATTTTGTTCAACATCGATTAACACGAAAAGTGTAGAAATTAAATAAATAAAAACTTTCTTTCTAGCATTTAAAATACGTGTTTTTTCTCATTACAAAACGACAAATTCTTTAAGTCCATTAACAATGGATATATACAGCAATAACTTCTCGAGTAGCATGGTGTCCGCATATTAACGCGGGCCACGGTAACCTTTTTGCAAGTGGAGGTGCTGATAAGATTAGAAGGTCAACTTAGTTTTTTAAAATGGAACCACATATTTTTGAACTTCTACGATTGTAGCTCTTTTCGAGACAATTTCAACGATATAGTGAATCAAGTTCGTTCAAGGTCGTAAACTTTAAAATTGATGAAAAACAGATCGTAAATGCTTATGAAATGGAATTGAATCTTGAAGCTGATATTGGATCTCCTACTTGATATCATGCACAGACGCTTTTCAAGAAACAAAGTGAAATTATTCGTTAACTAATAGGTTTACAGCTAAGAAAGGTCAGTACTTTTTCACTCAAAATTTAACGCTCTTCGATGTGTCGGCGTAAAAACTATAGCATTCCATTGAAAAAAACGAAATTGAATTGAAATCTCCGAAACGTCTCTACTTACAGAAAAAGTATATGAATTACATAATATATCCCTTCAGACCATACATTTTTTTTAGAATAAGTTTTTTCATACAATGCATACTTTGGAAGTTATTGAGGGTGAACAAGTTGCGTGGGGACCACCCTGTATACTGGAGGCTCGAGAACCATAATTTTTACGGAACTTCGCGAATATAAGCTTAGTTCGGCTGCGAATCGCGAGATTCCCGTTCCTAATTGAGAAACTTCTTTTTTCAACGGGCACGGTAACGCTTCAAAAGATTCTAATTAGGAAACTCGTGCGTTTTTTGGGACCACGTATCTCATTTTCGCTCATGTCGCCTTTATACCTTTTTATATGTTGTATCCGGTAATTACAATAATTTCACGTGAAATGTACACAGAATATGTTGCAGATATCAAACGAGAAAAACAACGAGCCGTTGCAAAGACAAAGTTTTTAACATGTATTCCCCGGGCAACTGGATTTTACTTACAAAGCTACACTACGAATGTTATTCTAAAGTACGGATTAAATCGCGGCGTAATTGTAAGCGCGTGCTGCTACAAAGAATAATTTTTAATGTATGCGTCCGTATGGTATGCGAATTAAAAAAACCAATAATTCAACAGTTTCAAATGCACGCTTTATGAAAGAACCGGCACGACATGCTGAACAAAAAGGATAAAGAAACATGAATAATAATAATAATAGGTGTTCACATATTCCATTGTAGCACTTTTAAATATTACCGTGAAACAGAAATGTGTTTCTTTAACCATACAAAATCAGGATAGGAAAATAAAGTAATATTTTCTAGTAATATTACTAGCAAAAAATTTTACTATTTACCAGTACTGTTTTCGTTAGTTTAGAATGGATCTCTCTGTATTTTATAAAGTATTGGGTTGACAAGAAAGTAATTTCGGTATTTTAAGGTGAAATAGAACCCAATTTTTGTATTAAATTTTCATTCAAAAAGCATAAATAAGAGAAAAGATTTGATTGATTAAAGTTCATCGCTTGAATAAAGAAATTGGGCTTCTTATTTCACCTTAAAATACCGAAATTACTTTCTTGCCAATCCAATGCAATGAAATAAATAATTATTGATATAACCGAATCAGTTAAAGTTCAAACACCACGTGGTGCATTCAATTATCGATTTACTTATAATACGTGACGTGATACGTCTGCTAATTTTAGTCGTTTTCGGTTATCGAAGCGAGAGAAATCTTGGCCAATATTTCAGCACTGTCTGGCGACACTGTGCTGACAGACCGGGCAGGTAGGCTTCCGTCCCGAAGAAACAATTGAATAGCAATATAATATTTACCCGAGACCGTTTCCTTCTTGATGTCGGCGTACTCTTCGTTCACCGGGTAGCTCGGAATGGTCGAGTAACAGCTGATCTCCAAATACCCGTTCTCCCCGGCATGCAACGCCGACACCTCGATCGTCAATTTCGCAGTCGCGGACATCAGTTGGTCCTTGTGACGCGTGTACGGATAATGATTCACCAAAGTGATATCTACCTAACGAAACAAACACAGAAACCACTGAATAAGAATTTCGTGTGAAACTGTCCTTTCGCGTCGGCGCGACTGACAGTTAATTTCCGGAAAGTAGTGCCCCTCTACCATCTGCAATGGCGACTCGATAACTCAGAGACTTCACACTTATTGAGGGATCGCACTTATCGAGCAGCCAATCACGTGCCCGGTATTCTTAGTGCGTGTCATCGCGAGTAATAGAAATTATATTGTATATAAACTAACGTGACGTACAGTCGCGACAAAAAGATGGCATACCCGTAAATATTGCTATTTCTGGAAACTGTGATGAAATTCGATACATTTCCCTCCGTGTATGTACTTCGGTGGAGCTTCAAGGTTACTTACACCGACGGAATTAAGCGGAGGTTACAGATTCTAGTCTAAATGTAAACAACCGGGGTCACCGACGCGACAAAACGATGGCACAGCCTTAAAATTCATTCTCTGCAGTTACCGCTAGACCGTCAGACTGTTTGTATCGTGTATTATTTTACCGTGCATTAAATATTGTGCGTGTTTCTTATTATCTTCTATTGAAATTACACTATGGGTAGTGGAAAATCTATATCCGATGCTGAAATAAAAACGATTTTGACATTGAATAAAGAGAATTACTCAGTTTCAAAGGCACGATTACGATTTCCGTGGCACCTACTTTCAAGGTTAAATTTGTGTTCCTGGGGTCATTTTAAGAAAAAAATGATCTGATCTAACCTAACCTAGTAGTAGTAGTAGTAGTAGTAGTTAATGCTTTGCCGGGGAAGGGCGGGTCGGCCGCCCCTCGCTTCCTTAAGGACTGCGTCTCCTAGACAGACGACACTCGCGCGTGACTGCACACAATCACCACAGTACACTCACACACCGCTAGACCACGTATACGTACGCGAGGATTGCAAGGGTCCGGGATTCCACTTCTGATTTCACAATAATGCAAAGACGGGGTTTCTTATTAGTCAAAATCGGTAGATAA
>CM052195.1:1367649-1385486 GCA_028455805.1 Lasioglossum figueresi
TTATCTACCGATTTTGACTAATAAGAAACCCCGTCTTTGCATTATTGAGAAATCAGAAGTGGAATCCCGGACCCTTGCAATCCTCGCGTACGTATACGTGGTCTAGCGGTGTGTGAATGTACTGTGGTGACTGTGTGCAGTCACGCGCGAGTGTCGTCTGTCCTAGGAGACGCAGTCCTTAAGGCACACCGGATCTTTCATCACCAGTATCACAATTGGCGCTGCCGGCCTCGGCCCTTTATTGGGTTGCAATTATCCATTCGTTTTTCGATCGTCCCGTCTGTTTTATTAGGCCCGGGCCGCTTTCAGAGTCGTCGATCTACTAGGCGGGACGGTCGTCATCGGTGAGAATGGTCATTCCACCTAATTATAATGCGTTTTTGAGCTTGTTTAGAGCTCGGAGCGAACGTTGGACCGGCTCACCTTCGGACCTGCAGGGTGTCCAGCCTGCCCATATTTTGACTCCCCCCCGCTTCACCATGTTATCATGTCGAATGCATCAAGTTATATTCCTTTCCCTACTCTGTCTCTGGATAGCCAGGGACTTACCCTCTCCCACCCAGGGACTTGCCCTTTCCCGCCCTACTCTGTGATTCTACTTAATGTCACATAAGGCCATTGGGGAGAAGCTAGTTTGCTACTTGGGATCAGATCAGACTTTATCGAAATCCCGGCCAGGCCGTGATATCAATTCCATGCGGTCGTCGCTTGCCGATCCTACCACACGAGGGGGTGAGGAAGGTTCGTTCTTCGACTTAGCCGAAATTTGTTCTCCGAGGAGAGCTAATATCAGCGCCATCGAAGTCTCTCTCCTTGGGCGGGCTTGATGCATTCTAGGTAACAAGGCTGATTGTTTGGATGTGTCCACCATCCCCGGGTGTCGATCGGTGTTCAGCAAGTAGCTTCGTCCACCAGACTTTCCCCTTAAAAGGTTTTACTTCCGTTTGCGTGTGGTTGTTGGTGCTGCGTAAGCGTATGCAGCCCGTTTTCGTAAAGATTTTTCTGCTGTAACCGTTAGTCTATCTCTTTTTCCGTCATCTTTTCGATTGCCCTTTGTTTACGGCTGTGTTCTTTATCTGCAGGTTCCTCGTCAGGGTGGTCAACTCTAGGTCGTGCAGTTCCAGCTATGATCGCGATTTTCAACCGGTCTGGCCTTCTCGTGAACGAGCTAGCTTCTCAGCCGTTCGGAAACCGTTGCTTGTGTTTTACTGTATTTGGTTTTGGTCTCGTTGACTCTCTTTCCTTTCTTTTTCCAATTATGTGTTGTGGTGTTTGTTTTCCGTTTTCTTTGTAGAAGATTTCTAGTGCCGTTTTCTAGTGCCTTTATTCGTTTAGAGATTATGGTTATATCTTTGAATTTCATATAATCCTTTACTTCCTCTTTTTCCTTATTCTTTTCGATTGCCCTTTGTTTACGGCTGTATTCTTTGTAACCTAACCTAACCTAACCTAACCTAACCTTCCCATTGTAGATGTCATCCAGAATTTGGTGTTTTCAGAACGGAGCCTTCACCGAAATATAAATATACTCAGAAACTGCGCAGCTGATAGAAAAATGTCATATGACATAAATTGTTGGAAATTTAATTTTCTACAAAAAAAATATCTCTTGATATTTTGCGATATTTCGCATAGTTACCGAGATATTTGCAGATTTATAAAAAACAGGAAATCTACTTTACCGGCTAAAACAGGCCCATTCGATACCTGTTATATATACATTTTTTTCTTAAAATAACCACAAGAACACAAATTTAACCTCTAAACAAGGGGCCACGGAAATCGTAATCTCCCCCTTTCAAAAATTGCACGTATTATACATCGAAGCAGAAAAGTGGTGTATAATTTATTAAAAAATCCTAAAACATACGGTGAAAAAAAGAGTTCCGGTCGACCGAAAGCAGTAAGCGATCGCGGAAAACGTGCAATTTTAAAAGAAGCTTCGAATTCTTCGGGAAAGGATAATAAAAGAATGTCCGCACTTCGTTCGAATGAAATTGGAAAGAAAACCACCTTTAACCGTTCAGCATAAATCGGAGCGTCTGAAATTTGCGCAAGAGCACATACATTGGAGAAAAAAATGGCGTCGTGTTATTTTTAGCGATGAGAAAAGGTTCGATCTAGATGGGCCGGATGGTTTCGCACACTATTTTCACGATCCGCGGAAAGAAGAAAGAATATTAAGCCGCGGACACATAGGTGGCGGAGGAGTAATGCTTTGGGCCGGAATTGGTTATCGAGGAGCGATCGAAGTAAAATTTATTAAGCAAACTATGAACAGTAAAATTTATATAGATTCGATAGACGAACAATTAACTAAATTCGGACAGACAATTTCCGGGGAAAATTTTACATTTCAGCAGGATAATGCAAGCGTGCATACCGCAAAATCCGTTAAGCGGTACTTTGAGCAAAACAAAATTAGTGTCTTAAAGTGGCCGGCGAGATCGCCAGATCTCAACATAATTGAAAATTGTTGGGCACAACTGGCAAGACATGTTTATGAAGGCGGAAGACAAATCCAAAGCCTTGCAGATTTAAAAACGTCCAAAATACGGCCAAAATATATTAAAAAACTCTTTAAGTCGCTTCCGAAACGTATGTTGGCTATTCTGGAAAATAAGGGAGGCCACGCAAAGTATTAAACGCAATGTTATTTATTTGATGTACATAAATTACGTTTTTTTTGTGTATGTGCCATCATTTTGTCGTACCGATTTTTGTTATTTTCTTGTTTCCACAAACAAACGGACATTTTCTTTAATTTCATTGTTTGTAATGTAATTTATTTTGTAATAGAAATGTATAAATACCAAGGAAGACTAGATTTATTATGTCCAAATGATGAAGACATTGAATTTTCGTGGTGTGCCATCTTTCTGTCGTGGACTGTATGATACCCTCCCCCCCGAACAGTGCGATGTTCCGATCATTTACGGGAATTTAATTCCAAAATTGAAATTTTTTAAAAATTGCGTATTTACTCTTTCCTTGAAAGCAATACCACCGTAACCCAGAATCATTATTGTCTTTAACTTTTCATCGCATTCAGATAAGGAAAATAAGCCTCAAGCAGTGCTGGGGAAAATAGTATTTCAAATAGTAAATAGTAAATAATCCTATTTATTTTAAAGTATGTGTACAAGTTTGAAAATAAAATATTTTATTTGATGCAGTCATTTTTGAAAATAGTATTTTATTTGAAGAATATTGAAAATGTTTGTATTTCGTCTTTATTTTAAATTTCAATTTTAGATATTGTTGCTGAAATTAATGGTTCGAATTCAATACATTTATGAGTGCAAATCGTTTCTTAACAATGCAAAAAGTAAAATATTTTATTTCGTGTTTCAGATTGTTCAATTAGAAATATTTTATTTTGTGGATCAAATTGTTAAAATAGAAATATTTTATTTTCAGATTCAGATTGTTCAAATAGAAATATTTTATTTTGTGGATCAAATTGTGGAAATAGAAATATTTTATTTTCAGATTCAGATTGTTCAAATAGAAATATTTCATTTTGTGGATCAAATTGTTGAAATAGAAATATTTTATTTTCAGGTTCAGATTGTTCAAATAGAAATATTTTATTTTCGAAATTGTATATCTTATTTAAAATACTATTTTCTTTAAGCAAAATAAAATCTAAAATATTCAATAGTATTTGAAATATTTGTTTCGCCAAATAATTCCCACATCTGGCCTCAAGTGAACTCTTCTGCCTATACAAATGATGAAACTGCATCAATCGTCAGTGATACTTTACCTGAATAAAAATGTGTATATTTGAATTTCAACATTTATTGTATTTATTTTAGTGATTATTCAATCCTTTGAAGTGTGCTTTCAATATTTTTAGTTTTTAAATATTATACATATAATTTATCATGGTTAATATAATCATTCAAAATCGAAGAACTTTTCAGTATTTACCAATGTTCTACAGAATAAAACTTTATTATACGGACGAATATGAACTTCAAACTATACTGAATGTATACATTGAAGTCTGGTCTAGTCAGATATTAAAACAAATTTTTACGTTTGTCTGCGTCTATGGGAGTTTTCATTTGTTTTCAACAGCCATACGCAGTCACCTCATGCAGTTGTCTAACAGTCTAACACACTATTTATCCGAGCAAGAACGTGTCTGTTGATATTCATAAACCTGCACTTTGATTGTTACTGTATTAAATTGTTATTGTTTGACTATTGTTGTGTTCGATTGTTATTACATTTGATAGTTTTTGTCTTTCGTTTAGTATTATCTGTGTGACTACTATTATTCGACATATTGTTTATTTTTTTTGTTTATATTGTTTGTTTGTTTTTTCTTGTTTAAAAATCTGGTATATACTTTAGAGATACTACATAATTTATGACTAGTAACAAACAATTACCGTACAAAATTGAAGAACACTTTTCATTGTTTAGCGAATATGAATTTCATTCTTCGTTGAATATCGAAGTTGTGATTTTAGAAGAAGTACTACAATTACTCGCAGTGCCTACATTAAATAATACAGAATACGATAATGAAAGTTCGTCTGAATACGATGAAGTCGACTCCCGTTCTGACAGTGAAAATTAATAGATAATATACATATGTATATAGTATCGTTAATGAAAAGCTTGTTCAGTGCATTTCTCTACATATTTTTAGTTTATTAAAACTTTGAATATATTTATGTAAGACTGTGTTTGCAACTTCCTTATATCATGTAAATTAAATGCCCTTTCAAACAGTAATTTACAAGAGTTAAAATACGTATTTTCGGTCAATACGATAAAAGTCATGTTAAAGTAATTAGAAATCATCACATTTTGAGTAGTTTTAACAAAGTAGATGATAAAAAAAGGAGACAACATCATTAAGAATTTAATGCTCCTAAATGATCGAAACGTCACACTCTGCCGCGGCTAGGCCCTCGGGGCGGGTTGCGCCCAACCACTGGCGGAGTACCTGAAAGGGTTGTTGTAGCAGACAAAAAATGCGCACGGATCACCTCGGAACGGGCCAATTGTTTATAATATTTTACGTTTTACAACCACCGCGCTCCGACAGATGCACAACACGTGCGACAGACCCACCGAATCAGTTCGATGCAGAGTTGTGCTAATTCAATTACGTTGTAATTGAATTACATTGTAATTGAATTACATTGTAATTGAATTACATTGTATTTCAATTATATAGTAATTTAACTACGTCGTAACTAAATTGCATAATTCAAACCAGTCAATTAATTCAATTGTTAATTATTTTAATTAGATGTGTAATTGAAATACAATATAATTAAAATACAGCTCCCCAAATAATGGCCCAGAACTTTCGAGAAGTGCGACATATTTTTATGTTTTTCTTTCATATATACTTGTTTGCTGTCTATGCGGTGTATTTTCTATTTCTCGTCCTCGTAATTCGTTATTAATATAATTTAATTACGAAGTATTTTATAATTGGACTCCAATTGCAATTATGAATTACATTGTAACTTAATTGAATGAAGATCTGAATTATAAATCACGATATGACTGAATTACGATGTAATTCAATTACTTTGTAATTATAATTCCTGGAGTAATTCAATTGTAATTCTGCACAACTCTGATTCATTGGGATCATATATAGGGTAAACTGTACAATGATTGGCACCCTAAACCAAAATCGTAGTAAAAACCTTTTTATCCTTTTTTGATATGTTTGAACGTGTTTAACTTTCTATTATTACAAGCTAATAGAGCTTTCTCAGCAAAATCAAACAATTTTACGAGACATAAATCTTTTGTTATAAAATATATTCGGTGAATAACAATCGTAAGACAAATGGTACAGTCATTGGCACATTTGCTAACGGTCATATGTGGAACTCTGTTATGAAAACTTACAACGTTGCTTTGAAATATAAATAAAAAGCAATACAAAAATTATTTTCTATACCAGGAATTCTTAATATTTGCCGTTTAAGGACTGCGTCTCCTAGACAGACGACACTCGTGCGTGACTGCACACAGTCACCACAGTACACTACACCCCGCCACACCACGTATACGTACACGGGGCTTGCAAGTGTCAGGGAATTCACCCCTGATTTCTTAACCCATTTAGTGCCGGGCGAAAAAGAGGTACTTATGCGAAGATAACCGGCCGAATTTTACGATTTTACTAGGATTTGGAAAAAGGCTCATAAAAACCAAATGAAAAGCAATATTTACATAATTCCAAAAGCAGTGTATACTAATTTTTCTATATTCATTGAAAATTACATAAATAACAAAGGTATAAGTGATAAAAAGAAAAAAAATTTAAGTGCGGGCCGATATATCGGCTCTGGCACTTTTCGTCGGTGCAGCGAGGGCCCATATATCGGCCTCCGGCACTAAAAGGGTTAATAATACAAAAACTGGTTTTCTTAGTAGTCAAACTCGCTAGATGAAAGATCAATCTAGGGGGCTATTTGCCTCAAAAGTCCTACTTTTACGTTTACGACGCGTAATTCTCATTATTCGGCAGCATATCGACAGCCACGATAGGCGGCAGCACCGTCGTCTGTTCATTGCTTCTCGCGGCTCCGCGACATGCTGCCGAATAATGAGAATTACGCGTAGTAAACGTAAAAGTAGAACTTTTGAGGCAAATAGCCCCCTAGATTGATCTTTCATCTAGCGATTTTCACTACTAAGAAACCCCGTCTTTGCATTATTGAGAAATCAGGAGTGGAATCCCGGGCCCTTGCAATCCTCGCGTACATATACGTGATCTAGCGGTGTGTGAGTGTAGTATGATGACTGTGTGCAGATTTACAATTTTAATAACAACAAATACGATTGATAGAAAGCTATAATTATACAGAGATAATTATAATACTTTTGAAGATAGAAAAAAAAGGATCAGACCAAACTTACTTGATATCGACGGGCTCGTAATCTGATGTCATTAATTTTTTTATAGGTGGAAACGTCAAGGAGATACGAAGGTCAACTCTGTTTTTTTAAATGGAACGGTATGGTTTTTTATTTGCATTCTGATAGTGTATTTCAAGACGAATACAATGACCTATTACGAAGGTCATTCAAGGTCACGCAAGGTCAACTGCAATAGAAAATAAAATGTCTCAAAGCACTCTTCGAACGCTACGACGATTTACATGTAACATGTTATGTACGTATTCGCTGCTACTTCAAGTGTTCAAAATGTCGACCTTGAACACCGAGACATAATCTAAAACGTTGCAATACCGATGATAGTGCCTGACAAATTTCAGTTGTATCTATTACAGAGCAAGCTCTTTTTATACGTTCTTGCATATCAACTGTGGTTGTTGGTTTTTCGCGGTACACTTGTTCCTTCAATTTTCCCCAGAAATAAAAATCTAGCGGTGTCAGGTCTGGGGAACGTGCTGGCCATTTATTACTTCCCGATCGACCAATCCAACGACCTTCAAATGTCCTGTTCGGTAATTCTGTAACATTTCGAGCTGAACGAGCAGGACATCCGTCTTGTTGGAATTACATGGACTGTCGCATGTCCAGTGAAATGTCCTCTAACAATTCTGGCAAAACGTCTTTTAAGATTCTCTCGTATTTATGACTATTTAGCGTGCCATCGATGAAATATGGACCAATTATTTTATTACGAAGAAGGCCGCACCAGACGTTGACAGACCAAGGTCTCTGCTTGTCCACTTCTCGTAGCCATCGTGGATTATCTACCGACCAGTAATGCATGTTGCGACAGTTAACTTGTCCGTGGTTTGTAAATGTGGCCTCATCCGTAAACAAAATTTTATTCAAGAACATTTGATCGTCTTGCAGTTACCGTAGGCCCCATTCGCAAAACTGTAAACGTTTTTGAAAATCATTTTCACTTAATTGTTGATGCAGTGAAATGTGGAATGGGTGAAATTTGTTAACTTTAAGTATTCGCAAAATACTTCGTTGACCGATGCCACTCTCGCGTTCAAGTTGCCTCGTACCAACATGTGGATTTTCTATTACACTTGCTACAATGTTTATCGTGTTTCCATCGTCGGTTGCTTTTTTGGCTCGAGTGCGTTTTTTCTTATCCACATTTCCAGTTTCTCGAAACTTTTTTTATAATGTTTGCAAAGACAGAAAGCGAAGGACTATTACGATCGGTAAATCTTTCACCGTACACGCGTACCGCTTTCCTCATAATTCTATGACATTCACCATAAACGATAACCATTTCCACTTTCTCTGCTATCGTGTAACGCATTCTTGAAAATTGAACACTCGGATTGAATATTTCGAAGCCGTACTCTGGTCGGTAGTCAAACTACTAATAACATTTCTGGATACAGGTAAGCATACAATGCGATGGTATGTTTATTTATGTTCTGCGACCCTTACCAATACTTAGAAGAGCAGTATGCCAACAACCAGAGAAGACACAAAAGTATTTGAAGAGTGCTTTGAGACATTTTATTTTCTATTGCAGTTGACCTTGCGTGACCTTGAACGACCTTCATAATAGGTCATTGTATTCGTCTTGAAATACACTATCAGAATGTAAATAAAAAAACCATACCGTTCCATTTAAAAAAACAGAGTTGACCTTCGTATCTCCTTGACGTCTCCACCTATAAAAAAATTAATGACATCAGATTACGAGCCCCTCGATATCAAGTAAGTTTGGTCTGATTCTTTTTTTTTCTATCTTCAAAAGCAAGCGATTTATTCAGGTGACCTGTTTTAGGTGCCGCACCCTGTATATATATAATAGATATGTATTGGTTTTTTGGGAAGCAAGGTATGTATTTTAATTTAAAAAAAAGGTATTGAATTTTGAACTTGATTTATTTAGATGTTCTCGAACAGAGTTCGGCAGTTCGTTGATACGTTTAAAGAAAAAGATCCTAAAGGGATCACGTCGGCGGACTAAAAGAAACGCGGCTCTGTCTTTGATTCGATATCTAAAGACACCGCGAGTTACAATGTAACGGACCCGTAGATATGGGATCTGAAACATTATACATATACACTGGTCCCTGGAACCGTATTCATTTCTGTACATATATCTATAATATGCATAGATAGATAGATAGATAGATAAATAGATAAGATCAACGAAAAGTTATGGCCTCTCGACAAACGGGAGCCTTTTAAGCGAGAACTTGGAACGTCTTTCTGGAAAGAAGAGTTTTTAGATACATCGTGAATCTTAAATTACTACGAACCCCAATGGTGAAAAGGATCTTTCCCTTTAAAAAGCAGGCTATGATATTTTTATGAACACGCAATCTTTCGTTATGTATAACGTAAGTAATGTTTGTATACCGTTCTGGTATAAATATTAACCCTTTCCACTCCTTTATTGAGTGTGACTCGGCATCAGAGAAAGAAAAATTTAAATAAAACGGGCTCTTATATGTATTTGGTTCTTCCTTTATTTATTTGACTTAGCTTTCAGTTAAACACAAATATAAATTACAACAAAGTTTGAGAGAGCTGTATTTAATATGATTGGTAAACAAAATTGTTTAAAATAAGTTGCAGTCGAGAACTGTTCTTTGAAGTAAATTTCAAATAAAACGCTTGAAATAGTAGGGAATTGTTGGCAACAAAATTGAAAAATAATCCGGAGTGCAGAGGGTTAAGACATTTTAGAAAATGGAATATCGATAAATTGTTGTTTATATTTACCTCCTTGCCATTTATGAACCATGTCAAATGAGGAACTGGATGCGCAGCCGATGAGGTACAATTCGCCTCTAGACTTTCGCCGACCACGTACATGCTTTTCTTGAACGTGATCTTCGGATTTTCAGTCTGTGGTACTGTGCAATTTCAAAACGTTGATTTGTAAATCAATTAAAGCTCGTTCAAATTATACAAGTTCATTATTTCGACCGAATGCATTATTATTAGACAGCGGATCGTTATGCAAAATAAACATTTCCACCTGAATTGCGACAAGCTGGAGTGAAATAGAAATTTGTTTTTTCTCATAATATGTTTAACAGGTTGAAAATAATATAACAGTATATTGAAATTCTTCAAATTTGCAATTCTGTTTGCCTCGCCAACGTGAATACATTCTCGGTGTATTGGGTCGGAGAGAAAGTTCGTAGTTCAAATTAAGAATCGAAGATAAAATTAAGGTATTTATTCATATGTTTATTCGATAACACGAAAAATTACCTCGAAAATGACAAAAAGTAATAGAACAGAATGTAAAGTACGTTATTATATATATCTATGAAAAAATATCTGAATTTTAGCTTTCAATTTTAATTTACAAAAGCTACGAACTTTCGTTCCAAAACCCAATACAAATTTATTCAGGGCAAAATATTTATTTATACGCATTTTAATCTCGTTGGGGAAAAACACTGCAGTAATAGGTACATTTCCCCTATTTGATCATTCAATTACTTAAGCTCAGTCTTCGATTAATAACTGATTACACAATTTTAAGCTGTAAAAGGTACATAGGATTGGTGAATGATAGATGTGCAGACGTTAATTCATTGGGCAATCGGTGTAATCTCTATGAATAAATTTCATTCGTGAAATTCTGTTTGAAATCAATGCGTAGAATTTGTTGTGCCGCCGTGCACCGACGCGACGCGATCGTTAAATTAATCGAAACAAATAAAACGTTTGAAATTCGAAACAATGGGGTTGTTGAACGACGACGTTAGGTCGTGCCGTAAATAAATCTCGAATCATAACTCTCATTTGAATACGCGATTGTCCGTTAATGCCGCGCGACATATTTTTTTCCTTGTAAATGAAGTTAATGAATCTATTCTTTCGATGCATTAAGGTAGATGCACTCGCTCGATATATTTATGCAGCGGCAAGAATTTATGCGGACAAACGGACCGACAGCATTTTCCGCTTGAATGGCGCATTATAATTGCAAAGACATCGTGTTTTATCACGATTTTGTTTCGCGGTACAGCCTCCCGGTACGATTGCATAATTAATTGATCGGACAATGAAAACGTGGGGTGGGGATAGGCTTTATTGCTCGAACCCTTTTGCAGAACGATCGGCTAAAACGAATGTAAATGTTTTTTTCCTCGAACGGTGAATTTTAATTGGATACCTGTACAGCGCCCACGTGCGAATATCATTCGCAAATATTCGAGCATGTTTTTTGTTCGCATAACGGAAGAAAAATACAGAGATTTCGGTATTTTTCAGTTTTCATCAATATTCACATTGATTCTACCGATAAAAACTCGACTTCCGACGATAAATTCGTTTTCATGCCAGAGGTTATTCGACGATTACAAATTGGAAGAGTTATTGTTTCTCAACTGTTGCGCACTGCACATCATTTCATTGGGACAGCAGTGAATTACAGTGGCAGATATGTATTTTATTATTTTATTCATCGTTCCAGAGATCTCTTAACAGATGATAGTAATTTTTCTTCGATTCCGGTATCCGTGAGAACGACTACAAAAACGAGGATTCGCATAAATGTCCCGGATGAGTAACGAGCTTACACGATTTATCTCGGAATTCCCACGGCCATTGAATTACGTTGTTACATACGAAATATCCGACTTTATAATGCCGATGGCGTGGAAGTTTCTTTTAAAGTAATAATTTCATGTCTGTTCGTGTATTATACTAGGTAATATGTAGGGGTCACTACATATTACCGTTTCGATTTAGGTGTTACGTGACTATTATTATTCGTAACGGAAAATGGTTCGCGTAGGGTTGAATAATATCAAGAGGGGCACATTCTAACGTTAATAGTTTTTTTGTGAGTGGGCGTGCAGAGCGCATATCAAAATCATTCACTTTCTTTTGAATGGGAACATATATTTTTTATTGGACCACTTAAGGGGTTAGAACACAGTAATATTTTGAAAAAAATGGAAATTTTTTGATAGAAAAATTACATTTGTGAACTTTAAACGCGTTTTTCTCAGAGTCGCGTTTTTCAAAATGGTGTACAAGATACGGGTGATTCACGAGAAACAGGCCACCTAAATAGCTCCGTTAGGACTAGAGATAGAAGAAAATGTTAGAGAGAAAAGTTGTACTGTTAAAGGGGGCAAATATGGTGGTATAAAAAAATGTTCCTATTGTAGTCGTTTTCAAGGTCTTTTGAAGGTCATCGACGATTTTTAAATAGCACTATATATTTCTCACTTCACAGTGTTGTAGCTGATGTCAAGACGAGTTCAATGATGTGGTACACTATGACCTTCAAATGACCTTGAACTAGAAAATTTGTGATAAAGCAATGACAACTTCAAAATGTGTAATCATTTTATTGGAACTAAATTAAATGTTCGAAAATATGACGTTGAGCAGTAACACAAACATTTAAACGTTTTACAAGGCAATGGATTTTTTTTGTGGGGAACACTCAAAGATGATGTATATCGGGATCAACCGACTACACCAGAGAACATGCAAGAAAGAATAATTAGATCTTGTAGATCAGTTTCAACAGAAACAATTGGAAGTACAATTGATTGCCTTGTAAAACGTTTAAATGTTTGTGTTACTGCTCAAGGTCATAATTTCGAACATTTAATTTAGTTCAAATATTTTGAAGTTATCATTGCTTTATCATAAATTTTCTAGTTCAAGGTCATTTGAAGGTCACAGTGTACCACATCATTGAACTCGTCTTGATATCAGCTACAACACTGTGAAGTGAAAACTATATAGTTCTATTTAAAAATCATCGATGACCTTCAAAAGACCTTGAAAACGAATACAATAGGAACATTTTTTTATACCACCATATTTGCCCACTTTAACAGTACAACTTTTCTCTGTAACATTTTCTTCTATCTCTAGTCCTAACGGAGCTATTTAGGTGGCCTGTTTCTCGTGAATCACCCGGTATATAGGGTGAGGCGCTAGAAACTGGCCACCCGAATAACTCGGCTGCTATTGGTGTTAGGATGAAATGCATCGGATGGAACTTGCTTGGTTTCGAGGGGTCATTGATCTGATGTTGGTAGCTTTTTTGTAGGTGGACGCGTAGAGGACATACGGAGGTCACCTTCATTTTTTTTAAATGGAATAGTATGTTTTTTTATGTACTATCGGGTAGAGCCTTTTATGATACGTACAATGACCTATGGGTCAAGGTCATTCGTGGTCTGGGTTAAGCCAATTGCGATGGTAAATAATTTACTTCGAGGAAATGATCGAGCATCGTTGATTTCTGTATCTAACGGTAATACACGACTAATACAAGTGTTCAAACTGTCGACCTTGAACATCGATGCATGCTCTTAAGCGTTGCTCAACGGATAATACAGCCTGTTGAATTTCAGTTGGGTTTATCGCGGCACAAACTCTTCTTATACGCTCTTTCATATCTTCTCTAGTTGTTGGTATCTTCTTATACGCTTGCTGTTTTAATTTTCCCCAGAAATAGAAGTCCAGAGGTGTTAAATCTGGAGAACGCGCAGGCCATTTATGATTTCCTGCACGACCAATCCAACGATCTCCGAATTTCACGTTGAGGAATCGAGTAATTATCCGTACAGTATGAGCAGGGCATCCGTCCTGTTGGAACCACATAGTATGCCGTATGCGAAGCGGAATATTTTCTAGCATCTGTGGTAAAATTTCCGTTAAAATGTGTTTATGTCTCGAAGCGTTTAATGCGCCATCGATAAAATAAGGGCCAATTATTTCGGTATTAAGAAGTCCGCACCAAACGTTTACAGACCAAGGTCTTTGTTTATCCACTTCTCGCAGCCACCGCGGATTTTCTATCGACCAATAATGCATATTATGACGATCGACTTGGCCACAGTTTGTAAATGTGGCTTCGTCTGAAAACAAAACTCTAGTCAAAAACGCCTGATCAGTCTGTAATTTCCGCAGACCCCGTTCACAAAAATTTACACGGTTTTGAAGATCATTCCCATGTAATTCTTCGTGAAGCGAAACATGAAAAGGATGCAATTTATTTAAACGTAATATTCGTAAAACACTTCGTTGGCCGATGCCACTTCCACGTGCTAGCTGCCTTGTACCAGCATGGGGATTGTGTGTTACAGCTGCTAAAATGTTCACTGTATTTCGATCATTGGTTACCGTCTTGGATCTTCTTTGTATTTTGTTACCTACACTTCCAGTTTCTTGAAAACTTTTAATAACATTCGTGAAGGCAGATCGCGAGGGTCTGCCACGCTTGGGAAACCGTTCAGCATACAAACGGACTGCTTCTCTTACAATTTGGCGACATTCCCCATAGACAAAAACCATATCTACTTTCTCCGTTATCGAATAACGCATTTCGGAAACTTAAGATGCGCTTCGCTCGGCAGAGATTTTCATAAACGACTACTCGTATGTACAGGTGAAGCGTACAGCGTGATCGAATGTTTATTTTCATTCAACGATTCATAACAAGAGATTACGAGACAGAGATGAAGTAATATCAACAACCAGAGGCGGCAAAGAAGCGTTCGATCATTTCCTCAAAGTAAATTATTTTCCATCGCAATTGGCTTAACCCATGACCTTGACCCATAGGTCATTGTACGCGTCATAAAAGGCTCTACCCGATAGTACATAAAAAACATACTATTCCATTTAAAAAAATGAAGGTGACCTTCGTATGTCCTTTACGCGTCCACCTACAAAAAAGCTACCAACATCAGATCAATGACCCCTCAAAACCAAGCAAGTTCCATCTGATGCATTTCTTCCTAACACCGATAGCAGCCGAGTTATTCGGGTGGCCTGTTTCTAGCGCCTCACCCTTATACGGTGTGTTCATTTGAAAACTTTCCAACCAAATATCTAGAAAAGTATGAAAGATATTAAAAAAGTGTAAAACACGTGTCCAAGGATTTCGAGGGAGAAAGAGGGGGGCAGTATCAGTTTTTAATTTGGGTGGCATTTTCATGGTCATTTGAAGGTCAACTTTGTTTTTTCAAATGGAAACCTATATTTTTTATTATGGAATCTTATTGTACGTAAAAAGACCAGCAATTTTCGTAGGATACTTTTTTTTATCTGCGCACTGGTTTCGGAGATATTTAAAGAGAAGTAGACCGAGTCATACTTACACTGCGAGAAAGTTTGTAATTTTTTTATAGCTGTAACAAATTTTCAAAATGTTCTCCGTTATTTTCTAAACAATAATACAGACGATTCTCAAATTCTGAACGATTATTTTTGAAGGTATCTGTTGGAATAGCTCTACATTCCTGTACAATTCTGCGAGGCAAATCGTTCATGTTTTCCAGTTGTACTAGCACGTACCGTTTGAAAACAAAATTGTTCTGTATTGATCTCTTGTTTATGTTGTCTGTCTTTCAATATAAGATTGTACTATTCAGTCAAGTGTGAATCATCGTAATAAGAGATACTACATCGTAGTAAAATTAATTGTATAAAATGGTGTATTCTTTAGAAGAACCGGGAGAAATAATTTTTATTTATGGAGCTGATGAGTGTGCTCGTCAAACTACTGCTACGTTTAAGGAGAGACATCCTGATACGCATGTTTCTCATACGTACGTGTTACAATTAGTTGCAAAGTTTAAGGAAGTAGGATCGGTAACAAATTTAAAAAGAAACCAGCCAAAATTCATAAAAGAAGCTGATCAAATCGAAATTATAGGACACTTTACTGTAAATCCTACTAGTTCAATTCTACAAGTTTCAATAGTAACTGGTGTATCGGTGGAATCTGTGCACAAATTACTTAAACATAACAAGTTTCATTCTAATAAAATGCAGTTGCATCAAAAGTTATTGCAAGATGACTTTGACAGGTGGATTGAGTCTTGTGAGGAATTAACAAATATGATCAACGTCACTCCTAATTTAATTAAAAACATTTGTTTTAGCGGCGAATGCACTTTTTTCTTAAACGATGCTGTAAATCGTCGTAACTGTTGTTATTGGATTGACGAAAATCCACATCTTATTAGAGAAAGTAATACTCAATGGCAGGAAAAAATAAATGTTTGGACAGGCATTTTAGGAAATGCTATTATAGGTCCTCTGTTTTTCCAAGAGAATTTTAATGACAATCTGTATTTAGAGATGAAAACGGCAATTTTTTGGTACATGAAGAAATTTTGTACTTCCGACATGATGGTGCTGTCCCGCATTACACGTTACCGGTTCGCCCGTGGTTAAACAATCGATTCCCACTAAGATGGATTGGTAGAAGAAGTGTTACCGAGTGGCCACTAATGTCACCACATCTACCTCCAGTCGACTTCTTTTTGTGGGGAAACTTAAAGTCTGTTGTTTATAAAACACAACCAGAAAGCGTCAACGATTTGCGTCGCAGAATTCTACAGGAATGTAGAGCTATTCTAACAGATACCTTCAAAAATAAGTATTATTGTTTAGATAACAACGGAGAACATTTTGAAAATTTGTTATAGTTATAAAGAAATTACAAACTTTCTCGCGGTATAAGTATGACTCGCTCTGCTTCTCTTTAAATATCTCCGAAAGTAGTGCGCAGATAAAAAAAAGTATCCTACGAAAATTGCTGGTCTTTTTACGAACAAAAAGATCCCATAATAAAAAATATAGTTTTCCATTTGAAAAAAGAAAGTTGGCTTTCAAATGACCTTGAAAACGCCACCCAAATAAAAAACTGATAAGCCCCTCTCTTTCCCCCTCGAAATCCTTGGACACGTGTTTTATACTTTTTTAATATCTTTCATACTTTTCTAGATATTTGGCTGGAAAGTTTTCAAATGAACACCCTGTATATATCTCGAGTTCTACCTTAGCAATTGCATTAAAATTTTACAATCATTTTCATTATAATATCTATTAGGCATTGACGATCGATTTTTTTTTCATTTTGCCATTATTTTGTTAAATATTATTAAAAAATTAACAAATTTTCTACTGAAATTCAGTCCATAAATTGAAAATATCTGCCATTTTGTTAATTTTCGCAAAAATTGAAATGTGGGGTCGTCAATGCCTGGAGAATATATCACAGTTTATCACATTTTTGGGATTTTGGATATACTTAATTCGATTTGTAGGAATCCTGTACACCAGTTGGCCGTCTGGAAGAAAAGATATTTCGAACAAAGACGACGAATGGCATAAGAACAAATTTTTCTTTAAATATTACAAGCATTTTTTTATAGAGTTCATAATACAGTAAACTGAAATACAAAATTTTCTATTAATCGATCATTCACTTTTTTCTGTACTGTTGTTTTAAAATTTTATATTTTCCCCACTTGTTACTGTGTCCTAACCTCTTAAAGCGCGCCATTTATTCCGTAAAGTGTGATCTCGACTTTTCATACAAGCTTATTTTAAAGAAATGCTTCAATTGGTTATTATTATCAACACGTTTGTGTCATTTGCCGATGGCACGTGTAAGACGATCTTTATAATGATCTTTATATATAAAGAACATAAATAAATATGCTTCAAAGAAACTTCGTTCATTATAAAGTTTCAGGTCATTCCACAATTAACGAAGCAATAAGATATAATCCTCCAATAAAGACTGTCTGTTATTGAAAAATTTCTTGTACGTTGAAACTGGAATATCCGGCCAGCGAAGCTGGTAATAAATTTTCTATAAGATACATTCGTTATCTTCGTCGGCAATGCATACTCTTAAGCGATTTTTATTAAGTAGGTTGAGTAATAAGTCAGTTCGCATTTCCTCTCGTGGATCTTTCTATACAGGGTGGGGCAGTAACTATTAGCACCTCAGATATCTTTGAAACTATAAGTTTCACAGAAATATTTGCTGAAACAAAATTGCACAGTAAGAAGGTGGCCATCCGGTGGCGATAGTAGTTTTTTTGCAGGTGGACGTACTTCGGACATTTGAAGGTCACCTCCATTTTTTTTAATGGATC
>CM052195.1:1385586-1397826 GCA_028455805.1 Lasioglossum figueresi
GATCCATTAAAAAAAATGGAGGTGACCTTCAAATGTCCGAAGTACGTACACCTGCAAAAAAACTACTATCGCCACCGGATGGCCACCTTCTTACTGTGCAATTTTGTATCAGCAAATATTTCTGTGAAACTTATAGTTTCAAAGATATCTGAGGTGCTAATAGTTACTGCCCCACCCTGTATATCGTATGAAACTTTCCTAACCAATGATATACGTGTGCTATTTTGTTCTCGGACGTTCTTTCATGGATTTGTAGAGTTAAATATACTTTGTTCGTGAAACGATAGTGTGTCTTTATTCAAAAATACGTATTCCACGTGACCTATGCGAGGAGAACGAACGCGTTACTCCAAGTTTCTGACAAACGGCTTGAAAAGACGAACGTTACGGTTGAAAATCGGACATTTGTCGCGTAACAATATGACAGAACAAAACAGAGGGTCACTGGCACTTACCTATAACTTTCATTAGAACGGGTTCGGAAGCCTCGGTATAAATAGGAGACGCCATCGAGACCTGACAGCAATACGAGCCGGACGCCTCGAAACGTATGTCCATTAGTTTGATTGTCGTGCCGTTTTCCAAGTACTGTAAACAAATTGCGTATGGTTTTAGACTTCAATTGTGCTCCGTCGATTACCTAACACCCCTTAAACAACCCGTAACGCGGCGCGCTCGTGTATTCATTCAGGTCCGTCGCCATTGTTCCCTGGCTTTATTATTGCCTCTCGCGTAGGACGGGAGCTTGAACGAGACGTATCGATCCCTCAAAAATGGATCAAACGACTGGCCTGATCGCGTAGGTGTTCGCCGAAGTGGGGAAACTGTTGTAGCCTTCTTCGGCTGATCGCGTAGGAGTGGTTCAACCCCCTATATCCCCTTTCAACTGATCGCCAGATAGAACCAGCCTCGGTGTGCACTCGAGAATCTTGATCGCTTTAATAAGTTACTGTAGAACCTTGTTTATACGATCCAATTAATACTAAACCTCGTATACATATACGATCTCTTAACCGAGTCTCTACAGTCTCAGAAATTTCCATAAAGCCAACTGATTTATTGGTGAAATCTTATAATTATGTCATAGTAATGAGAAGCTGATGCACGATAGAATTTTAGGATTATTAAAAGAAACCATTCACATGATTACATTCAAAGATATATTATTTATTTGCAAAAAAAAGTAAAGTTATATATTTATTATTTATTATTGCTTTAAACGAAGTGGTTTATATACCGAATACAGTATTATTACATTTAGTTTACATTAAATTGGTGTTACATTGTTTCTAAATTTTTACGGAACATTGTCTGAGAAAATTATAAATTATTTTCAGACCTTCTATATCAGGTTTACATAAGAAGGAAGTAATACAAAGACGGAAACAGTACTTGCCTTTGAAAAGCTTTGTTTCTAATGTATTTCGTTCATTTTCATAGTCTGGGCATCGCCATATAACATGATTCAGGTCTTGGACTCTATAAAGTTAACCCTTGCCAATGAACCATTTACATTATAGTGATCGGCACGACATCTATTAACAAAAACCAAAAAATCAATGGAGAGAACAAGTCCAGTATACCATGGCTTATCTTTGTCCTTGTGATAAAATCTAACGTAGTTGGCACCATTAACTAGGCCTTGCTCTTTAATTAGGGTGTTAGTGGACAATCATGCTTGAATTTTGAGGTCTCTGGTTAGGTCAGCAATTGAAGCCTTGATATCTGACGAAGGACTTTCTTTGGTCGCTTCTTTCGCAAGTGAGTCTACTTTCACGTTACCCGCAATGCCTACAAGTTTAACAAACTACGAACTGCGACATTTCCATAAAACCACACGTTTTTTTAAGTACATAACATCAAGATGAACGAAAATTTATCTTTGCCATTATTTATAATTGCCATTTCTTCGAATAATGCCAAAAAATTCGATTAGGATTTGATGAAATCAAAGTGCGAAGAGTTTTTGCTTAGATGGATGTCCAGAAACAGAGTTGTACTGTTTACAATTGCCGTATACTCTTCTTGCAAGTATTCCCCAAAGGTTCTCAAGTGGGTTTAAATCTGGCGAACAAGCTGGTCATGTCAAAATCTTCATATTTTTGTCGTTTAACCACTCCACTGTTTGTCTTGATGCATGAATTGAGACGTTGTCATTCTGAAAAATGAGGTCGTCAGATTGGTGTTTTTTCAGATTAATTCGACAGATTGGTGTTTATTTATTGGTTCTGAATGCAGCCTAAATCATTAATGAGCCACCACCGAAGTTACGACTCATCGCAACGTTACTTTCTTTTCTTAAATCGTGCCAGTAGTATTTGTAAGTTACAAATACTGCTTAAAACTAATAAATAACGTTGCAATGAGTCGTAACTTCGGTGGTGGGTAATTAATGAATTCGGCTGCATTCGGAGCCAATAAAAAAACACCAATCTGTCGAATTAATCATAAAATGAATTCGACACGATATACGGAGTTGTTGGAGATGGACTTGATACCATTTACAGAAGAAATTGAGACTGACAACTTCATTTTTCGGCATGATAACGCCACTATTCGTGCATTAAGACAAACAAAGGAGTGGTTAGACGACAAAAATATGAGGATTTATACATGGACTTGTTGGCCAGATTTAAACCCACTTGAGGTCCTTTGGGGAATCTTGCAAGAAAAGTACGAGATGTGATCAAAAAGTAAGGTGACTTTTAATTTTTATCAAAAAATATTTATTTATCCATCGATATTTATGTTGTCCCCTTCAAAGTAATCCTCCTCGGATATAATACACTTGTGCCAGGGCTTTTTTCAATCCTCGAAGCACTTCCGATAACCACTTTTTGGTATAGCTTTGAGCTCTTCCAGCGATGAAGTCTGTATCTCCTCGATCGTTGCAAATCTCCGTCCTTTCGTGGGTCTCTTCAGTTTTGGGAACAGAAAAACGTCGCAGGGGGCCAAATCCGGTGAATATGGTGGCTGAGGCATGATTATGGTGTTGGTTCTGGCCAAAAAATTACTCGTAACCAACGATGCGCGAGCAGGTGCATTATCGCGATGCAAAATCCATGAATTGTGTTTCCAAAATTCCGTTAAAATTGCTCGGCACGAACCAAACGAGATGCCGACATCATCAGCAACTTCTCTAATGGTAATTCGACGATTCTCCAACACTATTTTCTTCGCTTCTTCAACGTTTTCATAAGTTGTTGACGTGCTGGAACGTCCAGGGCGAGCTTCGTCGTTAACATCTTCTCGGCCTTCTTGGAAGAGCTTGTTCCACTTATAAACATTTTTTTTACTCAGAGTACACTCACCGTATGCCACTGTCAACATTTCAAGTGTTTTGAAGCACTTAATTCCATTTTTTACACAAAATTCGATGCAAATTCTTTGATTCATTTTTCTCGACAGCAGAAAATCGCCGAACACGCAACACACTTCTAACTATTATGCTTCTTGCAAACAAACAAAAAATGCTGTATAGCTGAAACTGTGAACATATGTTCGGGACGAGTGTACCAGCATACGAAAAAAAAAGAAAACGAAAATCGACTGTATGTATCCCGCGAAATTCAAAAAGTCACCATACTTTTTGATCACACCCTCGTATACGGCAATTGTAAACAGTACACACTGTTTCTGAGATACGGATTGCGGTGAACGAAGCGTTGGACATCCATCGAAGCAGACACTCTTCGTACTTTGATTTAATCAATGCCTAATCGAATTTTTTAACGTTATTCGAAGAAATAGCAATTATACTAAGTATTAATTTATAAATATACAAGAAATTTTCGTTAATCTTGATGTTATCTACTTAAAAAATGTGTGGCTTTATGGAAATTTCGCAGTTCGTTCTTTGTTAAACTATAAAACTTTACGTTTTTATGTGAATAAATAATATATCTTTGAATGTAATCATGTAAATGGTTTCTTTTATTAATCCTAAAATGCTATCGTGCATCAGCTTCTCGTTACTATGACTCAATTATAAGATTCCACCAAAAACTCAGGTGGCTTTATGGTAATTTCGGACACTGTATCTCGATCTATGTGATAGAGGTGTGCAGGATATTTCGGAAAATTTCGCTCCCACTGTATACACCTTGAAAAGCTCCGAAACTCGACGCGTAACGTGATACGGGGTTAGATGCATCGGTGAGACAATACTAATTCAATGATCTTTTTTTTTAATTATTTTGCCACGGAACTTTTACCAATGTTTCCGTGACATTTTTCGGCGTAAAATGAGACGAAACATGACATAAATCGGTGCGTATCCGTTTATTTAATTCACGATTTTGTGGAACCTCGATTAAATGATTAGTTCGGATAATAATCAAGGTTCCACAAAATGTAATCCAAATTGTGTCGTGTTTGGTGTCATTGCAATCAGAAAAATGTCACAAATATGCAAGTTAAAGTTTTATAAGAAAAAACAATGAAAAGTAACAAAGATTTCGCCAAAAAATCAGGTGGCTTTATGGTAATATCGGGCACTGTATTAGGTGTACAAATAAGTTCGGTGTTTTTTGATCATACTTTCGATCTGACACCAAGTACCTCGGCAAGTTGCTGTTGTTTGTTCGACAAAGATTTGCATTCGATAATTGCTCTAATTCCTCGTCCTGCAACTTTTTCGGCATTCCACTGCGTTCTCCATCACTGAGATCAAAATTTCCACTACGAAACCTTTAGAACCACTTCTTGCATTTTCACCTAACGCGAAACAAATAATTTTCGTAGCCTCGGCAGCATTTTTCTTTGACTCAAATGTCAAGTGCTGTTTCTCAAACCCTATGGTGTAAAGTATTGAATGAAATAATCTTTATTCATAAATATATGCCTTTCGGCGTTACATTTCTCTCTCCTTCCTTCCTTTCTCCATTCTTTAAACCTTTACATTTTCTTAATTTAATTTAACCCCCTCTACATTTTATCCTTTTCCCTTCTTAGCCTCCATGTCCTTCACTATTCCACACTGTTTATCTTAATTTAATTCTCCCACTCCTCCCTTTCCTTTTTCTCTACCCTTTCTCTTTTTTCTTTTAGCTGCCTGCCCCATTTTGCTCCTTTCCCCTTTTCATCCAAGATTTCTTCTATTTTTCCTTCTATTTCTTCCATCTCCCTGCATCTCCCTACGAGATGTTCCAGCGTCTCCTCCTCTCCTCTGCACATCCTGCATACTTTCTTCCCTTCTTTTTCCCAGAATTTGTTTGCCCTTTCTTCGTTGCCGCACTTCGGTCTTGCCACTATCGTCACGCTATCCCCTTTTCTTCCTCTTTTTCCTGTCAGGTATCTCGGTCTCCCCACCGTTCTTATTTCCTTGAACCTGGGAACGCTTCTTGATTTCCATACCTTCTCTATCCTTTCCTGCTCTTGAACCTCCCTATCCCTACATATCACTCTCTCCTCTATTCTTTCTTCCCCTTCTTCCCTCAATCTTGCCACCTCTTCCGTCCCTAAACCGCATCGCCACAAATACCTTTTTCTTTCCTCTCCCCATCTATCTAGTTTTCCCTCTTCTTCGCCCTTTCTTCTTTCTCTCCAACATTCCTTCGGTATCTTTCGGTTTTCCTCCTTTCTTATTTTCTCCTCAAATCTGACCGCTCTCTTCCCCGCTTCTATTCTTATCTTGTCTTTTTTCATTTCATCTCTCGCTATATATCCTGGTGTTGTCCTTTCCACCCCCAGGATCCATCTTATGTATCTGTC
Source organism: Lasioglossum figueresi (assembly GCA_028455805.1). NCBI lineage: Eukaryota > Metazoa > Arthropoda > Insecta > Hymenoptera > Halictidae > Lasioglossum > Lasioglossum figueresi. Next base: position 1,391,299 of record CM052195.1, read on the forward strand.
TTGCATTCTCTCCATCTCCTCTCTTTCTTCCCATCCCGTGTAAAGTATCGTTTCCTGAGGTTATGTACCAATTGGCGTAAATTTATGTAGCGCGTTTAGGAGTATAACGTTGATGCTTTAAAACAGCAAAGCGGCGGGAGAAAATTTTACTTTGAAATGCAAACACAATTGAATATACGCACAGGCACCGCACTTATTCGTACATCCAAAACATACTACAGTTTTATTTCGATAGAAGAGGACGCGGTTTGTTTCGAAATAAGAAGATCTCAGTTTCTACCACGGAAAATAAGATTTTATTTTATTCCACCATCTTAAAATTCGTCTACAAAAATTGAAAATTCCATGAACATCCGCAGTCTAATAATAACTATGCGAACGATGCTCTCCCAAATACAGTAATGAAACAATATTATAAAAATCTGTGAAAGCGACGCAAAAGAGAAATTCAAAGTTGTCGAACAGCGTAATCTCGAAATATTATGCTTATTCGTCTGAATAATTATTTAGTTTGTTGCATGTGAAAAAATACAGTTCCGACAGTTGCGTGAGGTGTGCACACACGCGAGAGATTACAAAAATCTGTGCCGTCACGCATGTATTTAATACACACGAGATCGGCGCACGCAATTATTTTAAATTGTTAATTGACACCGGCGAGGATATAAGGATTTCGAATTAAATTAACACTCGTTTTGTAGGGGTCAGTCGAGGAAACTCGAAATCGTTAGAAAGCGTAAAAAAACAGCTGAACACAATTTATGGTGTGCGTGACTAGACAAAGCTATTTTTGAGAGGACTGTTTAGTTTCAGAGTCTGCCAGGTTTTAGCTTTCGTTAGTTCGCCTCAATAGCGCATACGGATACCATAAATCGTGGAGGACCGAAGGACCTTCGACGAAAGGGCAGCGGACGCCCGTGTACGGGAAAACCCCACGTGCGTAAGGTCTGGAGGAAAACAGCGTTAGTTGTAAGAGATTTTCCCCTTCTCCTAAAATTCATTTAGTATAAGAAGATGAGACGACCGGGACTTAGGGTCGTTGTTATCTGAGAATCGCCCGAGTAAGTCGTCCTAAAACATTGTAAGAATAGTGGAGTTGCATTGTTAAAATAAATACTATTACGCAAACTAACACGGTATACAGAACACATAAAAAACCTATAGTTTCAATATTAATCGGAAACGCAGGATATGTACAGCGATTATTATTATCGAAGTCAAAGGTGCTCGAGGTTTTAGGGGCTGAGTTTCAGGTTCAATGAATTTTTCGCCTCTAATTGCAGTTAGGTCGATGAGCACGAAGGACCCTCTTCCTGTAAAGAGAGTGCTAAACCGGTCGCTAAGCGAGGAGGACGAAAATTCGACGCCAAACAACTTTCTCCGGCGCGGCGCGGCGCGGCGCCTAGGTTCTCCAGGTAAGACTACTTGACCTGGATTATGTTGTTTGTCATCGTGATTGATTTATTTAAGGCCGAGGGCGAAAACTTCAGAGTCATCAAACGCCTCTTTGCAAGCGGGAGGAACGCGAGAACCTCTCAACGAACGATATATTCAATTAAAAACAGCTCGAGTTGCTATGTTCACGTTCGATTAGTGCATTAACACGTCGACTACCGAGCCAACACCCTTAAAAGACCCAAACAGCAGAGTTCAAATTTATCTCATTGATTATTCCTTTAATCCCTTTCCATCTTATAGAATCTTTAGTCAACGAAACTATGTTATTCAAATTTTTTAGTTTACAATTATTCAGACTGCGAAGATGCATTCATACGGAATTGTTCAGTCAATTTATTTCTTCGAACATACAACGTTCTAAAAAGAATCGTTAAAAATCGTGTGCACACAAATAGACTGTAGATTTAATGCACTTCTGGGAACAATAGACGAGTAGGAAACAAAACTGTGAAGGTATTAGAAGAATTTAGAAACATTTCTGACATATTTTCTACTTGTTAAAATGATTGACAGAAGAAATAGATTATTATCTGATTTTTACTTGGTACGATCGACTGGGACAATTTTCATTTGATAAGAATGGCAGTCTCGTTATAAATTATTGCATAAAATACTGAAGAAACAGACGATACAGACAACTGCTGCATAATGCAACAGTTATACAACATGGTTTCACTGTGAAACGGTCCGAGAATTGGGAAGTCCAATAGCATCGTGTTCTCGCGAATAGACGCACAGAATTCAAGAGAGAGAACTGCACGAAAATACGTCGGTGAATATTAAAAAGTTTGAAGATTTGTGAAACAAGCAACAATAAAAGAGAATTCAAATTAAAGGGGCGAAATCACCACCGGAAAATTGCTACCCCCGAGGCTATCTCGGAAAGTTATTGGAGGTAAATATATACTTCAATTTGCGAAGTTGCATGGTTTCTTGTGTAAAGCGATGTAGTAGAGATAACTTTTTACTGGTTCTAAAATTTAAAGAAACAAGGGTTGCAGCCCCGGTATTACTGCATTTACAATCCATTGACGTTACGTATCCGTGTGGAGAATTCGTATCAGTGTGCGTGTACACAAAATTGCATGATATCGACCGTTTATTTTAAAAGTGGTGCAAGTCCATTTTTTGTTATTTCGAGAAATTTCGAGAAATTTAAAGGTTAGTATATTAGTCAATTCGAAAAAAAAAATTATTAAGTGTCAAGTCTGGTAATGTTTTTACTAATTCATCAATAATTTGAATAATTGAGCAGCGTAATTTGCATTATTCGGAAGCATACAACTGTGCAAATACCTATTTCCATAGCAACATGCTGCCGAATAATGCAAATTACGCCTCGTTATCGAAAAAATACAACTTTTGAGGGCGATAGCGCTCTAGATCGATCCTTTATCTAGCGTTTTTGACTACTGAAAAACTCCATTTTTGTATTATCGAGAAATGAGAACGCGAATCCGGCACCCTTGCAATCTTGGAAACCAGTTTACGGCCTTAACAGGATTTTTAATAATTGTGCTGTACCAAAAGAAACGTCTTCTTGACTTTTTCTCTTTTTGTACGTCGAAATTACTTTAGTAATTTGCAAAATTGCTTTGTAAATTAAGTAACAAATGATCGAACCCTTGCGCCGAAAGCATTAACAGTATTATTACCAAAAGAAAGCATAGAAATTTTCTTTTACATTGCAATCTTAAATGGAACTATTAGATGACGTTATTGATGGTGACTTGTTAGTTCGCAATGAAAATTGTTGTCCCCATTGAAGGTTCCATTAAAAAGTGTTTAGCCATTTGCCATAGATTTTTCAAAATGCTGCAATAATCACCGGTCGATAATGTGTTGATACGGTAGACTCGTTTCCAGGATTGCAAGGGTGCGGGATCAGCGATCTCATTTCTCGATAATACAAAAATGGGGTTTCCCAGTAGTCAAAAACACTAGATAAAAGATCGATCTAGGGCACTATCGCCCTCATAAGTCCTAGTTTTTCGCTTACGAAGCGTAATTTGCATTATTCGGCAGATTAATTTGCATTATTCGGAAGCATACAACTGTATAAGTAACTATTTTCATAGCTACATGCTGCCGAATAATGCAAATTACGCTTCGTAAACCAAAAAATACAACTTTTGAGGGCGATAGCGCTCTAGATCGATCCTTTATCTAGCGTTTTTGACTACTGAAAAACTCCATTTTTGTATTATCGAGAAATGAGAACGCGAATCCGGCACCCTTGCAATCTTGGAAACCAGTTTACGGCCTTAACAGGATTTTTAATAATTGTGCTGTACCAAAAGAAACGTCTTCTTGACTTTTTCTCTTTTTGTACGTCGAAATTACTTTAGTAATTTGCAAAATTGCTTTGTAAATTAAGTAACAAATGATCGAACCCTTGCGCCGAAAGCATTAACAGTATTATTACCAAAAGAAAGCATAGAAATTTTCTTTTACATTGCAATCTTAAATGGAACTATTAGATGACGTTATTGATGGTGACTTGTTAGTTCGCAATGAAAATTGTTGTCCCCATTGAAGGTTCCATTAAAAAGTGTTTAGCCATTTACCATAGATTTTTCAAAATGCTGCAATAATCACCGGTCGATAATGTGTTGATACGGTAGACTCGTTTCCAGGATTGCAAGGGTGCGGGATTAGCGATCTCATTTCTCGATAATACAAAAATGGGGTTTCCCAGTAGTCAAAAACACTAGATAAAAGATCGATCTAGGGCACTATCGCCCTCAAAAGTCCTAGTTTTTCGCTTACGAGGCGTAATTTGCATTATTCGGAAGCATACAACTGTATAAGTAACTATTTTCATAGCTACATGCTGCCGAATAATGCAAATTACGCTTCGTAAACCAAAAAATACAACTTTTGAGGGCGGTAGCGCCCCAGATCGATGTTTTATCTAGCGTGTTCAACTACTGAAAAACCCCATTTTTGTATTATCGAGAAATGAGAACGCGATCCCGCACTCATGCAATCCTGGAAACGAGTTTACTGCCTTAAGGCGGAAAATCGGGTGTTTCAGTAGTCAAAAACGCTAGATAAAAGATCGATCTAGGGCACTATCGCCCTCAGAAGTCCTAGTTTTTCGCTTACGATGCGTAATTTGCATTATTCGGCAGCGTAATTTGCATTATTCGGTAGCGTAATTTGCATTATTCGGCAGCGTAATTTGCATTATTCGGAAGCATACAACTGTATAAGTAACTATTTTCATAGCTACATGCTGCCGAATAATGCAAATTACGCTTCGTAAACCAAAAAATACAACTTTTGAGGGCGATAGCGCCCCAGATCGATCTTTTATCTAGCGTTTTTGACTACTGAAAAACCCCATTTTTGTATTATTGAGAAATGAGGACGCGAATCCGGCACCCTTGCAATCGTGGAAACCAGTTTACTGCCTTAAGGCGGAAAATCGGGTGTTTCAGTAGTCAAAAACGCTAGATAAAAGATCGATCTAGGGCACTATCGCCCTCAAAAGTCCTAGTTTTTCGCTTACGATGCGTAATTTGCATTATTCGGCAGCGTAATTTGCATTATTCGCAAGCATACAACTGTATAGTAACTATTTTCATAGCTACTTGCTGCCGAATAATGCAAATTACGCTTCGTAAACCAAAAAATACAACTTTTGAGGGCGATAGCGCCCCAGATCGATGTTTTATCTAGCGTTTTTAACTACTGAAAACCCCCATTTTTGTATTATCAAGAAACGAGAACGTGAATCCCGCACCCTTGCAATCCTGGAAACGAGTCTGCCGCCTTAAGCTTTGTACCTCAAAGTTTAATTATAATAAACCTATAGACTGTTACAGCATTTCTTGATCGAAACGTTTTATAATAGTCACATTCGAAAATCGGACATTTCATATATGCAACAACCTAATATTTGTAGGTAGAAAGATATGATTTTATTTACAGCCAATCGTTCGTTCGCAATTTCAAGAAGTAGAATTGGTTAGCGAACAGAAAATCGTGCAGTGGTTGTTTACCGTTAAAGATACAATATTTATTTCAGATTGTTATTAGACAATAGTCGACAGGTCGATGTTGGTCGAACAAACAGGGTAAGATATTAAACAATCTCGAAAAAGCTTCGATGATCTAACTAAAAGTCTAAGAAAAATACTCGCAGGGGTAGCTGGAATGATTTTCTCAAACACTTACAAGATAAAATAAGAAGAAAAAACCACACAGCATCTGAAGATTGTACGATATTAGAAAAATATTTCTTTGGGTTGAAACGATTCTTTGGTAGCAATTTCAATAGGTAAAGGAATTTAATACTGCTTTGTTATGGAGTAAAATTGGATAGCACAATAAAAAGGAGAACTGCTGTTGATTCACGACATAAAATTTTTCTTATAGGAGGTATGAGACAACAGTCGTTTGAATGCTGGTTGAACAAACATGATAAAATAATTGAACCATCTTGTAAGGAAAGCTTCAACGATATAACTAAAAATCTAAGGGAAATGCTCTTCGAGGTATTATTATCTGAAGACCAAAAAGGAAGATAAGACGTAATAATGACTAACAGCGTCTGAAAAGGAATATCGAAAAGTAAAAAGCACTCGAAGATTGCGGAGTAATGCTTGCCTGTTAAAACGAAGTTAAAATTGGAGTTGGATCGGGGTCGTAACCTGCATCAAGCCACGAAGTTATTACTTCGTGGAGTAACAGAGGTTCTTCCAGATAGCGTAAGATACAGTAATGTTTTGATATAATGTGAAAAGACTGAGAAAGAACCAAATGTTATTTATATCGTGTACAGATTCCTTAGTAGAAAAGGATAGCCAGTAAGAAAAACGACACCACCCGTAAAACAATATTAATCCAGTAGGAAAACATTGTTATTTTTCATTATTCTCTTATATAAATTTTACTTGCATTTTTGTGACATTTTTCTGATTGAAATGACACCGTACACGACACAATTTGGATCACATTTAGTGGAACCTTGATTATCCGAACTAATCAATGAAACATGAGCGTTCTCGTAACGGAAGAGTTTCCTAGTTACAGTATTAGATAAAATCTTTATTGATTTATCCA
>CM052195.1:1398326-1414507 GCA_028455805.1 Lasioglossum figueresi
TTTTTACTGTATCGTATTCTATTCATCGCAAGGATGAAAAGTGTGAACGAAACCATTGTCCAAAACTCAACCTTTCTCTTAAAAAATTAGGATAAAGTTTTTTCGTTACCAAACTGATTTTATTTACACTTATAAAACAATTAAAAAAGCGCAAAAGAAACCATCGGCCAAGATTCAACCTTCCTCTTAAAAAATTATGATGAAATTGTTTCGTTATCAAACTGATGTTATATATATCTATAAAACGAGTCCAAATTTATTATTGTACAATTCAGTTAAAACTCCAGAACAAAAGGTCAACATTTTTTTTTACTGCGTCGTATTTTATTCATCAGAAGTGGATAAAAACTGCAAAATAAACAATCGGTCAAAACGCAACCGTTCTGTTAAAAAATGAAGTTTTAAGACAACATGTTTTCACTATCAAACTGATTTTATTTTTATGTATCTATAAAACGAGTCGAAATTGTTTATTGTACAATCGTTTAGAACGAAATCACTACAGCTCAAATATTGACAGTTGCTTGCGAATCGGAGATGTAGTGGTAAAATTATTTATCGGATCGACTGTACAGGGTGCATAAAAAGTAATGATCATCCGTCCTAGGGGTGAATCTACATCTCTGGTTCGGTGGACATGTGTAAGAGAAACTTGTCGTATAATTGTTTATAAGAAAAAAAATTGTTGTTAAGTTTTTTTTTACATCACCACCTTCTACTCATGGAAAAGAGAAAAAGTTTGAAAGGTGCCCTATGTCGCAAAACAAATAGCTATTGAGATATAAACTGTTAAAGTTTTTGCAAAATTTGATTGTGTGGAATTATACGTATAGACAATAGCCTACTACTACAGTTCACACGTCCGTGTCGATGAGATAGAACATGATCGTGTGCGTACCACGAGACAAACGAAATTTAAGGACTGCGTCGCCTAGACAAATGACACTCGCACCTGACTGCACGCAATCACCACAGTACACTCACACACCGCTAGACCACGTATACGTACGCGAGGATTGCAAGGGTTCGGGATTCCACTCTTGATTTCTCAATAATTCAAAGACGGTGTTTCTTAGTAGTCAAAATCGCTAGATGAAAGATCAATCTAGGGGGCTATTTGCCTCAAAAGTCCTACTTTTACGTTTACGACGCGTAATTCTCATTATTCGGCAGCATGTCGCGGAGCTGCGAGAAGCAAAGGACAGGCGACGGTGCTGCCGTCTATCGTGGCTGTCGATATGCTGCCAAATAATGAGAATTACGCGTCGTAAACGTAATAGTAGAACTTTTGAGACAAATAGCACCCTAAATTGATGTTTCATCTAGCGAGTTTGACTACTAAGAAACCTCATCTTTGCATTATTGAGAAATCAGGGGTAGAATCCCGGACCCTTTCAATCCTCGCGTACGTATACGTGGTCCACCGGTGTGTGAGTGTACTGTGGTGACTGTGCAGTCACGCGCGAGTGTTGTCTATCTCGGGGTGCGTTTCGTTTCACGCATCAAGCGCATGGATCGCATTCAATGCGATGCGCGCATGGATATCGTTCCGTTTCACTAATGCGCATGATGCGCGCTTGGAAACGGAACGCTTTTCCATGCATTTGATGCGAATCAAAAATGGCTTTGCTTTGCTCAGCATTGTTTTGATACTCGGTTACCAGTTGTCGTAAAAATTGTTCATCTGTAAAATTATCGTTCGTTACTTTCGAGGTTATGTAATTCATTTAGTAATTTATATAATTTACATGTTATGTGAAAAATATATTGATTGTATATATTTATACTTTCAGTTGCTCTCACAACACTTTCTTTATCGAGTAAGAGTGTCAACACCTCGTTACTTTCTTGTAAAATTACAGGAAACTCTACTCGGTCCATCTTTACAGATGTTTGTCTTCGCACTGTGCAGAATGTGCTTCGCTTGCATTCATTTGCATCTACTTTTTCCAAATTTACCGCTAATGCATCGACTTCGCATCAAACGCTTCACCTCTGAACTGTGGTAGCTGATGCACGGCTGATGCGCGAGAGATGGTGGGAATCTGGGAAATTCTGAGCGCTCTGATGCGTGCATCGAATGAAACGGAACGGTTCTCTATGCAGTCTATGCGCATAATGCGTGAAACGGAACGCACCCTAGGAGACGCAGTCCTTAAAAAGAGATTACTCTGGAATTACCTCTTTCAGGGAAGTACAACAGTTTTGGAACACCCAGTATGCATGTATAATTTTAAAGGAACAGACCAGAGGTGGGCATTATTTGGCGAAACAAATATTTCAAATACTATTGAATATTTTAGATTATATTTTGCTTAAAGAAAATAGTATTTTAAATAAAATATACAATTTCGTAAATAAAATATTTCTATTTGAACAATATAATATTAATCTGTACCTGAAAATAAAATATTTCTATTTCAACAATTTGATCCACGAAATAAAATATTTCTCTTTGAACAATCTGAAACACGAAATAAAATATTTTTCTTTTTGCATTGTTATAATACTCTGAGAAACCGTATAAACATACAGTGTATATTATCGTTAAGAAACGATTTACACTCATAAATGTATTGAATTCGAATCATTAATTTCAGTAATATGTAATATTTAAAATTGAAATTGCAAATAAAGATGAAATAATATATATAAAATAATAATAATATATAATTCTTCAAATTACATACTCCATTCGAAAATTATTGCCTCAAATAAATTATCTTATTTTCAAAAATTACTACATCAAATAAAATATTTGATTTTCAAAGTTGTACACATACTTTAAAATAAATAGGATTATTTACTATTTACTATTTAAAATACTATTTTCCCCAGCACTGGAACAGACAGAAGAAATGTAATTCAGATTTGAGTCTTGTTCGAGACGCTACAATATTCGAATAACAATGAAATGAACCGTTAGTAAAACGAACAAATCGAACAGAAATCGTTTCTAGGCAACGAGAACACATACGCAAAAGTGTAAAAGTAAAATATAATTGTTTTGATCGTACTACTGTAAATAATTCTGTAAATATGTAATCAATTTTTCATTGCGTATTCGGCACGTTTCGAACACCGGGTAGTGTCTTTTGAATATTTGAAGAATGTCAATCATCGGTTGAATATTTGAAATAGGCGATTTCGAGGGAAAGTTGAATAACAAATCAAAATTCCGCAAGAGACGTGAAATAAAGTTGGAACAAGTGTAAAACTGGGGCAAGTAAGTGGAACAAGACAGTTCATCGCTAAGCAAACTTGATACGTGGCTATCAGACTTATTAATCAGGTATAATAAGGTCGTTACCACCGACAAGAATGGAATAGAATCATGGGAATAGTAACAGTATTAAATCAATTGATCATGATATATTCTGAAGCAGTACAGATGTTATGAAGATCTAATAACATTATGAAGCCGAATACGCGAAACTCAATTAGTTCAAACACGTTACCTCCCCGTCTGTTCTATCTTGATAAATTCAACGTTGTCTTCGATGGTGTATCGCATAAGCTATGAGAAGCATGCTGTGCTCTAATTTGCATAGATAAATAACTGTATCAAACGCGACAGACTCGAATGAAAAATTAATCTTCGGGGGGAAAATTCCACCATAAAATGTTGATCGAAGCCAACGGAGTTATTATAAAAATGTAATGACGTTTGAAATATTGAATATAACCAGAGTTGGCAAAAATTGAATCGATTGAAATAAGATTGACGAATAAATTTCTACGCCAATCGTCAATCACAATTAACAATTAAACTTCTACTTTGGTCGTTAATTGCGGTTAACGATTACATTATTTTCAATTGTAATCGTCAATCGATCAATCGATTAATGATTAACTGCTGAAATTTCGAAATGAAATACGGAATCGAAACTGTATGCATACTGAAAACAATTTAAACTGAGTTTAGGTATATTACATTATGCCGACTTATTAAAATTTATGGATAGACCGTGTGGCGATTAACTTCAACAATTGATTAAATCGGTCTCCGATTTTTCGATGATTTCTTTTTTTAATCAACGATTCACGATTAACGTCATCAATTTATTGAATCAATGTTTCAATGATTACCTTTTTTAATGAAGGTATTGATTAAGCAATTAATGCCGAACTCTAAATAAAACTAACCAATTTTCTCGTTTACGTTCGCTGTTACTTTCGTTACGATTTATTCGCGGAAACGTTTATGAATTATAATGCGCAGTCGCGTCGAGATTAAATAGTCGACTAATTCAGCTGTAATTATTGCATACACATACACCCACGCAATCTAGTACGTTAGCGTCTATTAATGCGACGAATTTCTAGCTGCGAAACTGGGTCGCCTAGAACGATCAACGTTTACGTGTCAGTTTGCTGCGCTTCTGGAGATACGTATTATTTTAGTTAACCACCGTTCCTTTGTAATGAATTAATTCATGACAGACAGGTCAACAGGAAATTAAATTATTCCAGGATTGCTCCTAAACATCTGCGCCACGCTACACGGAATGTACAGTCCTTCCGTAGATTGATTTTTAGTATCTAGCCACGTTAAACGAACAATTGTATCAAGGAACTATCCTTTGATAATTGTTCATTTATTCAATATCCCCCTGATTGTTTTACTTCTTCCGGTGATAACAAAAAATCAACAATTATTAGTGTTGTTATTAGACTGCGGATGTTCATGAAATTTTTAAAAAGTCGAACAAATGAAATCTTATTTTCAATAGTAGTAGCCTTTGTAGATCTAAAATTATGTATCTCGGACGCTAAAAGAACAATCCTATCAAGGAACTATCGTCTGATAATTATTGTTTTATTCAATATCCCCCTGATTGTTTTACTTCTTCCGGTGATAACAAAAAATCAACAATTATTAGAGTTGTTATTACACTGCGGATGTTCATGCAATTTTTAAAAAGGCGAATCAAATGAAATCTTATTTTCAATAGTAGTAGCCTTTGTAGGTCTGAAATTATGTATCTCGGACGCTAAAAGAACAATCCTATCAAGGAACTATCCTTTGATAATTGTTCATTTATTCAATATCCCCCTGATTGTTTTACTTCTTACGGTGATAACAAAAAATCAACAATTATTAGTGTTGTTATTAGACTGCGGATGTTCATGAAATTTTTAAGAAAGCCGAATCAAATGAAATCTTATTTTCAATAGTAGTAGCCTGTGTAGTTCTGAAATTATGTATCTCGGACGCTAAAAGAACAATCCTATCAAGGAACTATCGTCTGATAATTATTCATTTATTCAATATCCCCCTGATTGTTTTACTTCTTCCGGTGATAACAAAAAATCAACAATTATTAGTGTTGTTATTAGACTGCGGATGTTCATGAAATTTTTAAAAAGTCGAACAAATGAAATCTTATTTTCAATAGTAGTAGCCTTTGTAGATCTGAAATTATGTATCTCGGACGCTAAAAGAACAATCCTATCAAGGAACTATCGTCTGATAATTATTCATTTATTCAATATCCCCCTGATTGTTTTACTTCTTCCGGTGATAACAAAAAATCAACAATTATTAGTGTTGTTATTACACTGCGGATGTTCATGCAATTTTTAAAAAGGCGAATCAAATGAAATCTTATTTTCAATAGTAGTAGCCTTTGTAGATCTGAAATTATGTATCTCGGACGTTAAAAGAACAATCCTATCAAGGAACTATCGTCTGATAATTATTCATTTATTCAATATCCCCCTGATTGTTTTACTTCTTACGGTGATAACAAAAAATCAACAATTATTAGTGTTGTTATTAGACTGCGGATGTCCATGAAATTTTTAAGAAAGCCGAATCAAATGAAATCTTATTTTCAATAGTAATAGCCTTTGTAGATCTGAAATAAATAAAAATTGTATTGAATTCTATCGAATTATATGTTCTAGTATTTTTTGAAAATTTTCAGATGTCGTGAATGCATAAAGATACTAAAGATCTGCGTGTTTTAAGAACGTGGGATCAAAGATGGCTAGACTCCATTCAGCCTTTGAAAGATTTGTGATAGGTTTTCAGTGATCTCGAAAGAGCATGAATCGGACTGGATGACCGCGTTGGGTCGTCTAGTCAGCGACTGTGATAGAGATGTTTATTTAAAAATAGCTAAAAACCTGTCCTTTCAAAACCTATATTTTCTCTTTCCACAAAGATTGCAATCGATGCACTTAGTTTACTACGTTGCTACACATTCACTGTACTTTTAATGTTTCTATCTCTGTAGTGAAACATCTTAAGAAAGGTTTTAATTGACCATAATAAAAAACAAAGTAAAAATGAAACGCAACGAACAAACAAATAGAATAAAGTTATAATTGCTGTGGTTACATCTGTGTAGTGAAACATCTGAAGATTTAAATTGCTCATAATAAAAACAAAGTAAAAATGAACAGCAACGAACAAACAAATGGAATAAAGTTATAATTGCTGTGGTTACATCTGTGTAGTGAAACATCTGAAGATTTAAATTGCTCATAATAAAAACAAAGTAAAAATGAACAGCAACGAACAAACAAATAGAATAAAGTTATAATTGCTGTGGTTACATCTGTGTAGTGAAACATCTGAAGAGGTTTAAATTATCCATAATAAAGAAAAAGTAAAAATGAACTATTGACTTTTGTTATGCCACAGAATTTTCATGTTAGAACAAGTGTGTTAGAACAAACTTTCGGACTAAACCTTGCTGCGCTTCGAGCATTCATTACCCCATTATAATTACTGGGTTGAAACTTGCCTCCGGAACTTTAAACGAAACTTTTCAAGTTGTCAGAGGCAATAATTTCTTCCGTATTTCCGAAAAGTTTTGCAGCCGGGGTGTTCAATAACTTTGATGGCAATGGATCCAAATGAAAGGTACAGAGAATTTAATTAACTGTAAGTGACGTGTTAATAATACCATGCCGACGTCGACGTTCTTACGTACGGTGCATACATAAATCGCGAATTTCCATGATCGATTCCCTTTAAAACTAATGTATATACATATATATGTATATGACAGGCTTTTTCCACATTTTTACTCCTTTTTCTGTTTCGAGGGGAAAAAGTCGGAGAATACTGTCAGAGAGGTAGCAAAAAGGGGGAGCAAAAACTAATGGCCACACTCTATCTAAAGAACTCTAGAGCGGAATGTAAAAGTCTGAAAGAATATGCCGTAAATACTGGTCGAGTGTGAATGAGAGGGAGTGTGCAATGTGTAGACATAAGTGTGGAAGATAGTGTCTAATAGAGACACGTCATACGGTTCGTAAAAACGGTAAATTGTTCTAGATAGCGAAATCGACATCTCGATAGCCTCCGCGAAAATTCGTTCGAAGAAATATCCGCATAAAAATGAATTCTTTCTCAACTATTAACACTCGAATGGTGACTCTGAGGTGACTATAAAGTACACTGCCAGAAGGTAAATATGCGTGCAAACCAAAATCGTACAGTTTATTATATTCGTATATGCAGGATGTAATAATGTCCATCAATTTCGAAAATGCATTCAACCCTGATTAATAATAAAACAATATCTACGTCAGCACACTTGTAAATGTACAAAAATAAAGATATTTATGATCGATAGACGGCGGATTTTATGCATTTATGACAAAAATCAGTAGGTGTAATTTAAAACATTAAAACCATTAGACGAATTTAAAAATACTGTTATACTATTTTCAACCTATCGAACATATTACGAGAGAAAATAAGTTTTTATATTAATCCGATTTATTGCAATTCAAGCGGAAAATTTTTATTTTACATAAAAATCCGCTGTCTAATGAATATAATTATACGTTTCCCAAAACTCCCTAATTTTGCTAAAAGAAATAAAGAAACTATAAAACATGCGTGCAACGCAATATCAATGAATACGTTAACAAAATTCGCTGAAACCACTATCGTACTTCAAGTTGCTACACAAAGGATTCTATCCCCTGAATGTTTAAAGTCTTTCGAACAATTCGAAGAAAGATAGTCAAGTCCATTTTAGGGCTCTGATGCTCTAAGCTATCCTTGTGAAAAGAAAATTCGTTCTATCGCGACAGCGACGTCGCGACTCGTCGGTGGCCTAATAGGTGTCACAATTATACGTTTCCCAAAACTCTCTGATGCTGCTTCAAGAAATAAAGAAACTATAAAACATGCGTGCAACGAAATATCAATGAAAACGTTAACAAAATTCGCTGTAACAACGATCGTACTTCAAGATACTGAATGTGTAAAGTCTTTCGAACAATTATGAGTGATACTGTAAGTGTATGTACAGTGATCGAATGATAGTTAAGTCCATTTTAGGTCTCTGGTGTTCCAAGCTATCCTTGTGAAAAGAAAATTCGTACTATCGCGACAGTGACGCCGATGGCCTAAGAAAAAGCTGTCGACTGAGCTTGTAACTTCTCCGTATTCGATATCGGTGGAATTTAGCGGTATCGGGCGTGGGGAGCGTCTATTAAATCGTGGATTCCTGGGCTGAAAACTAGGTCGTCTAGGACGATCAACGTTCTCGTGTCAAGCTTCCGTGTTAATTCGATTGAAGGTAGCAGGGCCGATTAATCGGGCCACGCACAGTCTCCGAACGGCTCGCGGAAAAGGCTCCGTACGACCCTGTGTCAAAAATACACAGCGGGGCTAATGAAACTGTACGGAAGAATGGAGTGGTTTCGGTCGGCTGTAACTACTTGTGGCAGTACCCTGTTGCTGGGAGGTGTTACTGTATCGATCACTGAAAGCGCGTGTTACCAACACGCGCGCACGCCGTTCGAAGCTTTCAAGACGTTCCAAAAACACCATAGCCGAGGAGGACAACGAAATCGTAGAAATAAAATCGTCCCGCGCGCGTCAACCCGCCTCTGTACGCCTCGGCTGAATCGGTTTCCATCTTCACTCAAAATCGCTCGGCTTCAACGAAACATGGAAAAAAAGATTAAAGATTCGCACGATTAACCAAGAAAAATAAGATAAGAAAAACAAAAACCGGTAATCGTGTTTTCTATTTACGTGAGAGAAAACACCTCGTCGTTTCGTTTCTCGAGAAATAATATACACCGGGATATATGTGGAAATAAAAAATGTATTCAAATGTAAATGAAGAGGTGAAAGGAAAACATAAAGGAAAATATAAGTACATTCGTAATATCGTAGCTACGTAATTACTGAACTGCGGATTATATGCATTCATTACGAAAATGTGTAAGCACAATTTAACGCAATGGACATATTAAAAAGATTTAAAGACATCAGCGTATTGGCTTCAGCTTAATCGGATAATTAAAAGAAGAAAGAAATTTTGTATTTCGCACATGTGTCTTGCAATCAATGCAAACACTTTTTATTTTGCAGAAAAATCCGCAGTCTAGCAATTACCGAGCGGTGTACCTACAACGTAAGAAAATAAAAGTCTTCATTCAGGCTCGGTACTCGTTGAAAAACTCGTGGCACGTAGCACCGCAGGGTTTTTAAACGGATTATACATGTTACTATAAAAAAACAAATGTGTAATAACAGTGAAAATAACGACGGCAGAATAATATAAAATAATTTAAACTTAACATATGTATACATATATGTTCACACAAAATTAACGTAAATAATTCACACAAAAATATGTGTGAATTGTTGAACGACACTCGGAGGCCGTTCGAAAAAACCGCGAAAAATATTAACGTTCGATTTACACACAGAAATTGGCCGATTGCGATGTCTTCGGCTGTTCGTAGAACATTGTTCAACGAAAAAATCCTGAACACGATTTCGAAACACATTTTCGTTCGCGTTGCCACTTATTTTGACGTAACTGGTTCCGAAGTGGGTTTCCTTTGAATTTCCGCGAATGACGTTGCGCATTTCGGTAGAAAAGCTTTTTCATCTTGGTTTTATCAATGAAGTAGCCAGCCGTTGCCGATGGCTTTCATTCAAATCATGACACACACGTATACGGTTTTACAACGGAACACTTTTATGCGCAGAAACGGAATAAAGCCGTGACGATAAGCTTATCAAGATCGACTGTACATTTCAAGGGAAAGTTTGCCCGGCGACCGAACAATCGTGACACATAAACTATGAATAGAAAACAATCGGTTATTCTTCGGAGTCCGAGAGAGAGAGAGAGAGGAAAATGAACTGGCCGGGTTGGGTGTTTACGATTGCGAGAGGCAAACTTACATGAAAATAATTGGAAAATATATAGGAGTACGATTTTTCCCCAGTACGCTGGCCGGTGCGACATTGCCGTACGAATTCGTTGCGACGTCTCTACGGAACTGTTATCGTCTCTACTCTACTGAAATTACAGAAAAAAACGTGCTTCTATTTTGTACAGTGACGTGCCTTTAAACTACACAACTTCGAGCCGAGTCGGCGCTACAACTGACCAAGCTTTTCGATCGTTCCGACCAACTCCCCATAGAATATGAAACATAGAGTGGAGGCTCGCTTGTCTTCCGGTTTATCGGACGATCTTCGAAATCGGATTTGCTAATGAGTCTGCCATGAAACAAACGACGCCGAGCCCGTGACACGACTCGATATCGAATTCTGATACCTTTATCATACACCGCCACCACATATTTTCATTTGCATTATTATCCGTTCACGCAATTATTTCAGACAATGCTTGACAATATTTAATCATCTTGACAGCTCAATCCTTTTTTTCATATCTATGCTTTTCACATTTTTTTTAATCTATCCAGACACAATTTGCTCAGAAATAATAACACTTCGATTTTTTATGAAACTATTGTATATGATTTTTCGCATTTTTTACTAAAATATTAAATTGCTTTTTTGAAATCATATTTATGTATTTAAATACTTCAATAGTAATTCTTATACAGTATTTTATAATTTAAAAAAAATAAAATTATTATTTTACATTTTTTATTTATTTGAAATACTCGTATACTAGAATATATACTATAAGAAGTATATTAGAATATGCTGGAATATACTAGAGAATATACCGGAATATTCACGAAATATACAAGAATATAATAGAATATATTAGAATTTACAAAACCTCGAACCGGAAACTTGAAAATGGAGGAAATGCTTATTCCTTAT
Source organism: Lasioglossum figueresi (assembly GCA_028455805.1). NCBI lineage: Eukaryota > Metazoa > Arthropoda > Insecta > Hymenoptera > Halictidae > Lasioglossum > Lasioglossum figueresi. The sequence continues at coordinate 1,409,404 of CM052195.1, forward strand.
ATAGACCATATATACTTGTATGTACATGGTCTAAGGCTTATTCACTAAAGATGCTCCAAAACATCTCTAGAATCTAGACAACTCTAGACCACGGTGTATTATAGATTCCAAAACGTTCTGAAAACGAACATTTCTCACGGTTGTTATTTTTAAAAGTGACTATATTATTCATTTAATGATAAAAAATATGAAAATATATATCTATTGAAAAGTAGTGTTATTGGTCATAAAAAAATAACTTTGCTTTGCTGATTTTTATTGCTACTATACGATTAGCGATAATAAGAGGTTTTTATGTTACCATTGCAAAATACTGAAAACTCCTCACAAGAACAAAGTAGTTATTCGAAGAGTCCAGGTATGGAAAATAGAGAAACGAGTAGAAAATGTAGACGATCCGTTACAGACAAAGATGGTACAGTATCGAAGAGGCTGCGAATGAATGCTAGTAGTGAAGATTCAGAATTTCCTAGTGATTTACAAGATGAACCTGGACAGGATTTGTCTATTGAAAAAATAAAATTTGCTAAAGGTGTGGTTGGTAGAGGAGGAACACCTGCATTTAATCAGTTTTTAGATTTTTTAATTAAAGGAGAAGGAATAAAATATCTAGAAGCTCTGAAAAGAAAAGAAATAAAGCTAGCTAGCATGTCCAATATTTTAAGTGGCGCAGGAGCTAATGCTGTAAAAGCCTTTAAAGACCTATATGATCTTTGGCTTGATAAAGAAGGAAATAAAACACAACATTTAAAAACTCTAGAAAAAGAAGGAATAAATCTATCTAATATGTCCAGTGTTTTAGGCGGAGCAGCAGCTAATGCTGTAGAAGCCTTTAAAGACCTATATGATCTTTGGTTTGATAAAGAAGGGAATAAAACACAACATTTAAAAACTCTGGAAAAAGAAGGAATAAATCTATCTAATATGTCCAGTGTTTTAGGCGGAGCAAGAGCTAATGCTGCGAAAGCTTTTAAAGACTTATATGATCTTTGGTTTGACGAAGATGGAAATAAAACACAACATTTAAAAACTCTGGAAAAAGAAGGAATAAGTCTATCTAATATGTCCAGTATTTTAAGTGGAGCAAGAGCTAATGCTGCGAAAGCTTTTAAAGATTTATACGATCTTTGGTTTGATGAAGAAGGAAATAAAACACAACATTTAAAAACTCTGGAAAAAGAAGGAATAAATCTATCTAATATGTCCAGTATTTTAAGTGGAGCAAAAGCTAATGCTGCAAAAGCTTTTAAAGACTTATATGATCTTTGGTTTGATGAAGAAGGAAATAAAACACAACATTTAAAAACTCTGGAAAAAGAAGGAATAAATCTATCTAATATGTCCAGTATTTTAAGTGGAGCAGCAGCCAATGCTGCAAGAGCTTTTAAAGACTTATATGATCTTTGGTTTGATGAGCAAGGAAATAAAACTCAATACCTGAAAACTCTAGAAAAAGAAGGAATAAAGCTAGCTAGTATGTCCAATATTTTGCATGGAGCAGGAACTAATGCTGCAAAAGCTTTTAAAGACTTATATGATCTTTGGTTTGATGAAAAAGGAAATAAAACACAACATTTAAAAACTCTGGAAAAAGAAGGATTAAGTCTATCTAATATGTCCAGTGTTTTAGGCGGAGCAGGAGCTAATGCTCCTAAAGCTTTTAAAGAACTATATGATCTTTGGTTTAACGCAGAAGGAAATAAAACGCAATATTTAAAAACTCTGGAAAAAGAAGGAATAAATTTATCTAATATGTCCAGTATTCTAGGTAGAGCAGGAGCTAATGCTTCTAAAGCTTTTAAAGAACTATATAATACTTTTTTTGATGGACAAGGGAATAAAAAACAGCATTTAAAGCACTTTATTAAGGAAAAAGATGGGGAAAAAATCTTTACGATGCATAACTTATCCAGCATTTTAGGTGGAGCAGGAGCTAAAGCTAAAGATGCTTTTAAAAATTTGCATAGTGTTTGTTTTAATGACGAAGGGAAAAGAACAGAACTTTTAGATGATTTCTATAGAGCAGGTTTTAGACCAGGTAACTTATCCTGTATGTTATGTAGATCAGGGGTTCGTGCTTCTTCTATTTTAAAAAAATTGCATAGTGTTTGTTTTAATGAGAAAAGAGGAAAAACAAAACTTTTGGATGATTTCTATAATGTAGGTTTTAGTCCGTATGAGCTATGTAATATATTGAGTGCAGCAACGGATAGCTTAGAAAAATTTCATGATTTTTGTTTTATAGGAGAAACAAAAAAGTATTTAAGTCATTTCTTAGATGAGAAAAGAGGTTTTACGCTGAGCAATTTATGTAATATATTACATGGAGCAAGAGCTAACGTTTGTTCTGCTTTAAAAGATTTTCATGATGTTTGTTTTGATGAAGCAGGAAACAAAACACAACTCTTAGCTGATTTCTATAAAACAGGTTTTAGTCCGAGTGATTTATCCTGTATATTATCCATGGCAGGAAATAATGCTACTTCTATTTTAAAAAGTTTTCACAAATCTTGTTTTAATAAAAAAAATTATTTAAATCACTTCTTAACCAAGGAAAAACTTTTTAAGCCGAAAGATTTATCTAAGATATTATATGGAGTAGGAATTAATATTTGTCTTGTTTTTGAAGAATTGCACGATCTTTGTTTTGATGAAGCAGGAAACAAAAAGAGCTATTTAAACAATCTTATCAGAGATAATCCGCCAAAAAAGATACCTGATATATTATATGAAAAAGTGAGAGGAGCTTCTCCTACTCCTTTAGATGAACAGAATATTAGTGAAGGAGGCAAGGTAACCAATCTTAAGTTCAGTGATTTATCCAAGCAAGAACAAAACTCGGATAGTTCACAACAAAGTGATTCTAAAAATTCCCAGAATGGTACCACTAATCGAAGTAAGAACAGACAAGATGATGAAATTTCAGACACAGTAGCAGGTAGCTCAAGAAATTTATCTATGAGACGAGGAAAGAGGAAAAAACAAATACAGTCAGTACACCATAACAAGAAGCAACAATTGCGCTTATCAAAATTTGTATCATCCATTGAATCAGTAAAACAGGGGCTTTATTTACCTTTATTTGAAGAACGTGGAGTTAAGATTGATGGTAAATGCGTAGCAATTACGCGTGGCTTATCCCAAGCTTTATTTTTACAGAGTGACAAATCGTTTTTAGGTAACTTAAAGGCTTCAGCTGAAGTTTATGAGCGTATAGTTCAAGGTAAACAGGTATCTAAAAGAGAAGAAATAGAAGTTTTTGCTTTTAGTAAATTACTTGATAGCTTTGAGAGAAAGTTAGATTCTTCTACAAGTAGCCTACCTTCAGGCTTAATCCAAAGACTACAAAATACCGAAGACTACAAAATACTTAGCGATTTATCAAATTACGTAGCTGGAGTTAAGGACGATTTTGCTATTCACTTAGTAACAAGAAATCACGTTGTTGCTATTTATAGAGCTGGTGATAATTATTCTTATTTTGATAGTAATACAGCGTTTGTTTCTGGGTTAAAAAGTGTTTATCAGCTTATACAAGCTGTAGAAAAAGGAGTAGAATCTGCTGGTTACAAAGTAGAAAAAAAAAGGCTTTCTGGTTGAACACTTTGACGTTGAGCAAGCTAATAAGCTATTATCGAGTGGAGATAGACAAGTTTTAGCAAAAGAAATTAGAACAGAGTATCAGCTTCTAGCAGAGCAAGTTAAGGAGCTTGGCCTTATAAAAGTTAATGGTCAAGAATTATCCAGAGTACAGTTATATAATTTTGGAACTAAAATTAATGTAGAAGGTAGTATACCGTTACTTATTAACGCTGATATGAATTTAAGTAGCAAAAAATTCCAAGATTATCTAAGTAGAAAAGAAGTGAGTATGACAGCTAGAGAATATCTTGACCACTTGAAAGATAGCAAAAATGTAGAAGAAGTGATACAAGCAACTAAATTAATTCCTTTTGTGGGTTCAAAACGTGAAATTGAGAAAGCAGAGCAAATACGCAAGCCGAAACAATCTTTATTGGAGCAGTTGGTTGAAGGAGCAGTTAATTTTATAGCTAGTAATCTTACTACTGTTTTTTTGCTAGTGTTAGTCGATCAGAAAGTCAATTATCAGGAGCTACTGATAAAATAGACAACAGCCGTAAAAACTGCCTGAGTAATGTAAAGATGGACAATCAGATGAGAAAGTCACTGCCCTTTTAAAGATTTGCCATTTCATTAATGGGAAGAGTAGACCGGCGGAACATCCCCACCAGCCTCCTCTAATGTGGAAAGTGTTGAGGATAGGCAAAAACAGGAAAACCATTAACAAAGAGCATAACTAAATTACTAATGATTGCTTAGTTTCTTTTGTGAGAACATGTCTGCAAACTTAAAAATGAGCTATAGTATTTACTAAAATAAATAATAAAGGTATAATTTGGAAAAAGTGTACTGAATGCTGGCAGCTCGGTCCTGAATTAGTGCGACCGTGCTGCCCTCTTAAACGAAGGCAGAATTCAGGACCGAGCTACCAGCATTCTGTCGTTAGCTTCTGCCGGACAGACCCTGCCAGCAAATGCCCGCCATCTATCAATATATATTTATACAGGGTGTCCCACGTAACTGTGTGTGTGTGTGTGGACCAGGCTGTATCTCCTAAACGGTTGGGAATAGAGGAAAATGTTATAAGAAAAAGTTGAATGGCATCAAACGTTGCATACTACGCAACTAATTTTATGCACTTTTGTCCATCGGTGCATCAAAAAAATGCAACTGCACTTTTTTTTTAATGGAAACCTACAGTTTTGACTGCACCAATCGATGCAGTTTGTTGTGCTCTACATAAAAGTACTAACATACTTATGCCCTAAACTTATTCGTTAAGAAGTTATCGAAGCTAAAAGTTCACTGAATATTTCGGTCTAGGCAAGTGTTCCGGAGTACCATTATCGTTACGTTATTCTAACGTTATCCATTAGAATGTATTACAATGTTTGTAAACATGGAGCGTCTGCTAATACTAGTCGCTGTAAGATTAAGATTTCCATCATTAATCATTTAGTTCCCGTGTGCGATCTTTTGTCGAATCAGAGTTTCCAAATGGTGTCATTTACGAATAGCGAAT
>CM052195.1:1415007-1455120 GCA_028455805.1 Lasioglossum figueresi
AATTTTTGATAAATGGATTATCGGCCCACATTTTGTTAACGGAACATTGACCGGTCAAAAGTACCTGAACTTTCTGCAATCCGAGCTACCAGTTCTGTTCCACAATACAGATGTTCCTCTACTTGAACGTCAAAACATGAGGTACTTCCAACAAGACGATGCTCCAGCAGACAACTCACAGATAGTTGCCAGACATTTGAACAAAACTTATGGAGGGAAATGGATTGGCACGCAAGGGCCGATCTTATGGTCACCGCGATCACCGGACCTCACACCCCTCGACTTGTTTTTATGGGGATATCTGAAAGATAGGATCTATTCGCGCCTCATCATTAATCTCGAGGAACTCTAACAACGCATACAGCACGAAATATCCAATATTACGGAAAGGGACATAAGGAATGTAGTGCGCAACAACAAGAAACGGATGGAAAAGTGCTTGGACTGCGATTGAGGACCATTCGAACACTTGTTGTAACGTAAGTACTTCGGAACACTGGCCGACCGACCGCAATAACTGAGAGAACTTTTAGCTTCGATAACTTCTTAACGAATAAGTTTAGGGCATAAGTATGTTAGTACTTTTATGTAGAGCACAACAAACTGCATCGATTGGTGCAGTCAAAACTGTAGGTTTCCATTTTAAAAAAAGTGCAGTTGCATTTTTCTGATGCACCGATGCACAAAAGTGCATAAAATTAGTTGCGCAGTATGCACCGTCTGGTGCCATTCAACTTTCTCTTATAACATTTTCCTCTATTTCCAACCGTTTAGGAGGTACAGCCTGCTCCAGTTGCTATATAGTAACCTCCATACTATATAGTATATAAATAGTAGTACAGTAAAGTCGATATTACTGTCCTTTGTTTATACCAGGTTCTATGTCCAGTGCCTACTCACTCCATTGGCGGCCGACGCCGCGCCGAAGGCGGCGATGATTGATCTCGGCTCGGGTATATCGGTGTAAACACCACACATTAACTCGAATGAATCGAAATGTTCAACTTTCTTAATTTTTATTATTTTTTTATGAAATTTCACTATCGTATTTCTGGAATTTTTCTGATTAATATAAGACCAAACACGATATAATTCCGATTGTATTTAGTGGTTAAATCGACGATTCAAGTTTCGGTCGCAAGGAAGGACAGCGTATTGGAAAGAAAGAGACACTCATTCTGTCCTTCTCTATGTTCGGCTTCTCCTTTGAATTTCATTGTCCTTCTATATGTTCGGACTCTCCTTTGAAGTAACAAAAATACGATCAAACATACCAACTTTACTGTCCACCATAAATACGGCTGTTGGACAGTAATATCGACTTTACTGTCCGACAGCACGTGTTCTGCACGGACAGTGATCGCATACCGATATTATATTTTTATGACTGTCTATCGCGCCGATCGCGCCGAAAGTTCAAAAGAAAGCCGAACGTAAAGAAGGACAACATGACAGTGGAGGGGGTAGGCACTGGACAGTGATCGCGTAGACGATCGCGGACAGTAAACGCGACTTTACTGTAGTAGGCTCATCGAAAAATCAAGCTGTTTCGTATTCTCTGTCTTTGTCTCACCATAAGTGACAACTACACAGTGCAAGTCAGTCCAAGTGCAGCTATTCTATAGGTTATAAGGTTGAGGCATTCACGTAAGCACGTAACCTGTATTTTCTTATCTCGAATGTCTATATGGACTCAGTCTAAATAGAATGAGATACGTATGAATTTACGACATTAAAAAAAGTCGAGACAAAGCAATCATGGAAGGACACAATGAAGATGATTTAGAAGATCTAAATTCGACTATTTGTACTCTTCCGCCAAATGTACAGAATGTTATCGAACAGGTTAGGATTCTGATAAAGCTATCAAATTGTTTACAACTGTCATCTCAATAATACTTTTTACAAACCATCAAGTTTTATTGACGTTTTTTGTAATAAAATTAAATCGCACACATTGTCATCGTAATTGGTTAAATTTCACAACTGTCTATTATAGTTGTCACGCAATACTTCCAAAATTTCAGTCTATAGTTTTCTTTTTTCTGTCGAATTTTACATATGAAATCATTACATCTGTTTTGTACTATCAGGTTCTGCCTAGCACCGATCCATTGGACCAACCAAACTTTAACGTAGTAGACTACATAAATTCACTGTTCCCGACAGAACAGTCTTTGTCGAACATAGACGATGTAGTAAATAATATGGAATTGAAGATACGTACCATTGACAAAGAGATACGCTCTGTGGTACGTGGTCAAACGAATGTGGGACAAGATGGGAGAGCAGCATTGGAGGATGCACAGAAAGTCATAAAACAATTATTTGTACATATCAAAGACATAAAAGATAAAGCAGAACAATCTGAAGAAGTGGTTAAGGAAATAACGAGGGACATTAAACAAATGGATTTTGCCAAAAGAAATCTCACTGCTTCTATCACTGCTTTGAACCACTTACACATGCTTGTAGAAGGTGTAGATTCTTTAAAGTATAGTGTCTTGACTTCTATCATAAACTTTTACTATTAGATGATTGCATAAGTTCGTGCCCAATCTGAAAATAAAATTCAAGAATATACAATATACTAGAGTATACTAGAATATGCTCAAATATACAAGAATATGTTTAAATATACAAGAATATGCTGAAAATAGAATTCAATGATTAAATTTTAAAGAATACGGATTTATTAATCAATTATGTAGTCTCCATTCTTTTCTGCAATTAGAAAAGAATGGTGATCGTATAATTTGTTTTTACACTCCGTGCCAGTACAGCACGAACTTATGCAATCATCTGATTGATTATAACTGGACAGATTAAATATTCTATTATACATCTATCTCCTCAGAGTGTTAACAGAAAGGAAACAATACGGTGAAATTATTTTGCCGCTGCAAGCTGTAATGGAAGTAATGCAGCATTTCAATAGTTACATGGATATACCGCAAGTGAAACAGTTATCCGACGAAGTATGTAATATTTCAGTCACGAACATTCACTTAGGATTCTCTGTACATTTTGCTAATTATCATTTCAACTCGCAGGTGCGTCAAATACAAGTCGAACTAGCCCAACAAATTACAGCAGACTTCAAGCAAGCATTTTCTGGTCAAAATCCAAAATATTTCAATCAATTAACGGAAGGCTGTCTGGTGTTGTCCATATTAGATCCTAAAGTCAAGTATGTATAATTGGTCATAATTTGAAGTACCATGCAAGTTCAAAGATGATTGTGATAATTCACCCTTTTTTTCACAAGGAAAGATCTGCTTACCTGGTTCGTAGGTATACAATTGCAAGAGTATGCACACTTGTTCGAGGAGAATCAAGACTTTGCATGGCTGGATAAAATAGATCGGCGATATGCGTGGATAAAGAAGCATTTGCTCGACTTCGAATCGAAATTCGGGACAATCTTTCCACAGGACTGGGAGATCTCGGAACGAATTGCTGTACAATTTTGTCACGTTACGCGTGAAGATCTAACAAAATTAATGCACAAACGACGGTCAGAAATAGATGTGAAACTATTGCTGTACGCGATTCAAAGAACTAGTAATTTTGAGTCACTGTTAGCAAAAAGATTTAGTGGCATTACTTTGGAGAATATTGATGCGGCAATTAAGAAAACTGCCAATGCGGATGCCGTGGATAAAGTTTCAACTAATCCATTTGAAATAAATGAACAGGTAAAGAGTATATTTAATTATACAGTAAAGTCCCTTCTAAGTTCGACGAAGGAGAGCCTTCTAAGTCAGTTCGCCTACCCCTTCCACTGAAGGGCATACCCCGCAAGAGGCCAAGAAGCTCGAGCTACCTCGGTCGTCGAGCAATGTAAAGCATTTTACACTTTTCGGTGACAGAGGCCTCTGGAGCTTCGCTGTTCTTTTCTACGTTTGGCGTGGTTGACGCGGGCACAAAAAAATAGTATTCGATCCATCGATCAACTTAGATTCGAACTTTACTGTATATTTTTCAGAATATTATTGTACACAGTGTATAAGATCATTCCATAATAAATTAGGTGCAGAATGAGAAACCCAAGCCATCGCCATTTACTAATCTCATTGGAAGATGCTTCGAGCCATATCTAAGTATTTATATAGAAAGCTTGGATCGCAATCTAGCAGATTTAATGGAAAAATTTGTATCAGATTCGAAAACACAACCCCCCGGTGCCAGAGAATTCGATGGTATTGAGGGGCCTAGTAGTGTTCTATCATCTTGTGCAGATTTATTTGTGTTTTACAAAAAGTGTATGTTGCAATGCACACAACTCAGTACTGGCTTGATTATGCTGAGTCTGTCTGAAACGTTCCAAAAATACCTACGAGAATATGCTCTAAAAATACTTCAAAATAATTTACCCAAGTAAGTAACAAACATACTACAAGTACTAATATTCGGTGGAGTTTGATTTTGTATGATCTGTTACAGAATTGGAGGTAGTGCAGGGCTTGCTACAAGCATGAGTAGCATAACTCGTGATTTCCGAGATCTCTCAACGTCTGGTTTTATACAAAATTTCCAAAGTTTTTTAAAAGAAGGTGAAACTACTAGATTTAGCAAAGAAGAACAATCACGTATATGCTGGTACACAACATTTCTTCACCGATTCTATTGTCACTAGGTGGACGTCTAAAAGAAAATATATTATCTGTGTATGTTATAGCGTGTTAACAACAGCTGAATATTGTTCGGAAACAACAAAGCAATTAGAAGAAAAATTGCGAGAAAAGACGGATAAAAATTTTGCTGAAAAAATTAATTTATCTCAAGAACAAGATATTTTTCACAAGTATACATTCCATATTATTTACTGACCGTTCGAAAAATTTTCTTTTATTAATAGTTGGATAACTTTCTTTCAGTGTCATATCGAATTGTATTCAATTATTAGTTCAAGATCTAGAATCAGCATGTGAATCTGCATTGACTGCGATGACGAAAGTATGTCAATTTTATGACTATACTCTACTATTTTAGTATTTACATTTATCATATTTATTGTTTTAGGTTCAGTGGAGTGCAATAGAAGTTGTTGGTGATCAGAGCAATTATGTTAATACTATTGTGACGCACCTTCGACAAACAATACCTACTATTAGAGATAGATTGTCTGCGTGCAGAAAGTATTTTACTTATCTGTGCGTGAATTTTGCAAGGTAATATACACATAACTGAAAAATATCCTCAAAAATGAGTGCAAAAGAGGTGTCTCTCAGTCTTTAATCGTTGTTTAAACATGTTTAAACAATCATTATGTATTAGCATTGGATATCACTGTATTCGGGAAAATCTGCAGAATCTTTTGCCGTAAAGAACAATTCAATATCTTTTTATAACATCACAATAATTGTTAAAAGTTGAAAAATGTGTCTTTTTAAACTCAATTTTCTAAAAAACTCCACGTATAGGAGAAAAATTAAGGTCAGATTCGGAATCAGCGCGAAAAACTCTATAAGAATAGCATAGTGGGAATCGAAATAATTTTTGACTGTTGGACAGTGTAATCTGTAAATTGTTATAATACCTCATACAATGCTTAAATGTTCAGTAATTGTTTATAATACCAGAATATTTAATGATGCAAACAATATTTTGAATAATGGCACAGCAAGTTCTAATGGTGACTCTGAGTCGCCACTCGAGTGCTAAGGGTTAATTTTTGTTATAATTATTTCGAAACATTAATGATCTTTTCATTTTTCTGCAGCTCATTTATAATTAAATTAGTGCAACAGCTATATAAATGCAAACCTTTAAATACCATGGGTGCTGAACAATTACTGCTGGACGTGATTGTGTTGAAGACTGCTCTCTTGGATCTTCCAACAACAGGCTATCAAGATCAAAGAAAACCACCAGCGGCGTATACTAAGGTAACGTTTGTCATTATCAGTATACCTATGACTATATTAATTTGTTCTTTATTGTGAGCAGGTAGTTGTAAAAGGCATGGCAAGCGCTGAAATGATACTCAAAATTGTAATGTCGCCAATTGAATCTCCAAAGGATTTTGTAAAACAATGTAGACTGCGTTTTCCGGATCTAGAGGCACAAGAGTTTAAGAAAATTCTGGATATGAAAGTAAATATCTAATCCTGCATTTTAATTGATGTACAGTAATGTTCGACTGTAAATCTTGTTGAAAGCTTGACTGTATGTCCCTACGCTGCCCATTCCACTGGAGGGCATACCTCGCGAGCTGCCTCGGTCACCGAGTAGTGTAAACACCCCGCGTAATCCGATACCGGGCGTTTATATTGGTGTGATCTACTAATCCAATTACAAAACCTCTTTAGTTTACATTATTTTTTTATAGAACTTTGACCAACATATTCACATTCATATACAGTCGGACATTACTGTAACTTGTATTCACAGCATATCATAACTCTAAATTACTTATAGGGCTTGAAAAAAACAGAGCAAGCTCTACTAGTTGAACAATTCAAGCAACCTGAAAATGCGGTTTCCTCGCATGACGCTAAGAGTCACATTACTCAGGACAGTCCAGAACACGAAGCTGGACGAATAAAAAAACTAGAAAAATTAATAAAGAAAAGAATATAAGCATTTTTCATAGTAAAGTCTTATATTAAATTGTACATATTGAATTGAAATATATCTATATCAAATTTGAATACTTGTTGAGCATCCTCTATACTCTATACCTTACACTCTATCTTAACATTTATTAAAATTATTTAAAGGTCATGTGCCATTTAGAACACAAACGAACTGTTTTTCATTCTTTATTGTTATACATTGTAAACAAACCCCCACAAACAGGACGATGTTAACCCTGTTTTTGCGCAAGTTCTTTCGCCTTAGCTTTCTCTAGCTTAGCTATCCTAGCAGCAGATTTGCTACCCAAAAGACCACCGCCCCAATGACGTCTGATTTCATCGTATCTATCATTGAAATTAACCTTCACGGCTTCAATCAGTTTAGCAAAGTTGGCCCTGTCACCGGAATCCACCTAACGTAAACGTAAACAACATGTTACAGAAAAATTGAGGACATTGTAAAAATAGAGATATTAGTAAGAATACGTCAGGTAATTATTAAATAGATATATCACAAATATTATCATTGGATTGGCTCTATTTGTGTTCATCATTTGCGATGTAGGTTCATACATAAAATAAATATTGTTATAATTAGACTGTGGATTTTATGCATTTATGACGAAAATGGACACGTACAATTTAAAGCAGTGGACGAATTAAGAAGATTTAAGGACATCGGTGTATTAATTTCAGCTTAATAAGACAATAAAAAGAAGAAACAAATTTCTATTTGGCTCCTATGTCTTGCAATCAATGCAAACATTTTTTCTTTTGCATAAAGATCTGCAGTCTAGTTATAATTATTCTTACCTGAGTTATAGCCACTGTAGCACAAGTTTTACGTCTGACGAGACGTCCCAAACGAGCTTTACCCTTTATAATGCAGTATGGTACACCCATTTTACGGCAAAGAGCAGGCAGGAAAAGAACAATCTGTAAATAACAACAGTATGACAAACATTGTAAAATAAATTACTTGAGCAATGAGATTACATATATATTTTTCTCAGTATGTCATTTGTCATCTTTTGAATAGTACCGATTATATCAAACATATTCTCAGGTGAAGAAATTCTGTTAACATCATTGTTAGAAATAAGATGGTCAATAAGTTATTATCTTAATAGAAAGGAACACTCATTTACCTCGATTGGATCCACATCATGCGCAACCACAACAAGTTGGGCTTTTTTCTGTTCAACAAGCGTAGTGACTGTGTTTGTCCCACTGCGCAGTACATTGGGTTTCTTTGTTGGCCCGTCGTCCTTCTTGGCAACTTTTTGTTCTGCTTTAGCCTTCAGCCTCATTTTTTTCATCGCTGCAGATTCAGGCCTGTACTTTTCCATCATTTTGAATAACTGTGTTGCTGTAATAATTGAAAAAAGTGAATGGTTACTTTCAAGTAAGGCTGTTACTTTCATTCGAAGATTCGATTTCAAAAATAATTATTTATTATTTGATACGAAGCTCGTAAGTTACAACTTCATACGTTTGAAGACTTTAAAACTTGGTGCACTTTGAAGACTTTGAAGTTCCTTTAGTTCCTTTGAATCTTCAAAGAGTCGAAGCTTCAGAAAAGTAACAGCCCTACTTACGAGTCCTTTAATTAATTTTAATTGGTTTTTAATTACACACCTGTTTGTTTGTCTAGCGTTTGTGTGAACTGGTTGATTGGTGGTGGTACTTTCAACCTTTTTTGGAGCACAGCCCTTTGGCGCTGGATACGAATATATTTAGGCCATTTAACAAAACGACTGAGATCACGAGCGGGTTGAATATCCTGTCCTAAGTATCAAATTTAGCTCATTAGCATAATGCAAAAACATTGTCTATCAACTGCACGTGTACAGCAATGTTTCCTCACCGATTCCAAAATTGCGGGTGCGTTTCTCGAAGAGAGGATTCGTCTGTTTCTTGGGTTCAACTTTCTTCACTGCCAGTGGTGCAGCTGCCACCTTCTTCCCCACCTTCTTCTTCGGCTAAATAACAAAAAGATTTTCGTTAGAAACCGTAATCAGAAACTACTGAAGATTACTACTCGTGGATAATTCTGAATAGGTTAGCAAGGTTGTGGTTAATCAGAGAATTTAAAAAATATTATTTGAATACAGTTCCATGCACTCGTATTTTCGCAGTCCAGAAAAATAATTTTATTCATAACAATTTACGAATTCCGTGCACGAGTATGTATTCTACAGAAAGAAAACATTTATTTATTCCATACGAACGAATCCAAGACATGCCGAATTTGAACCATTCCAATTCATAACAGTAACATGATCCGGCTTAGAAATATTATTTGTATTCGGGAATGTAATAGATTTACCTTTTTTTGGACCATTGTTTCCAATGATAATTTAACGGATCCTTTATATCGCAATGGATATAAAAGTTTGTACTTCGCTTAGCACGACGCGAAGTACGGACGCCGTGAACGTAAAGAAAGGTTTTTCATGCAGCGCCACCTCAGGCGACAACAGCGCCACTTGACAATTATCGTCGTGGAATAATTCTTCCTAGATAGGAAACTCATGGCAATTCGTTTCTAATTCTGAATCACCTATCGGACAATTTTATTAATCATTATTTCAAAAAGCCGTTTTGGTGCGACAATTAATTGAAAAATGAGTAAGTGTAATATAAACAGTAAAAACGTTAGAATAATTATAATATATATACATACATAAATATACAAGCTTGATAATTGCTGGACAGCGGATTTTATGTATTTACGATGGAAATGAGAAGATATAATTTATATAAAACAGAAAAATTATTAGAAGAATTTAAAAATACTGAAAATCGTGCAAAATACAGTATTCTACAGATATAATTACTAGAGGTGTGCGGACGTTCGAGATATCGGACTCGGTCGGACTCGGAAAAAGTCGGACGGTTTCGGTCGGGCGTCCGTAACAAACGAACGCTCGGATAGTCCGATACAGTCGATACAATTGCGATTTCGGGCCCAGACCGACAACTTCGGACACTTTAACACCTTCAAGTTGTTCGACTAACGCAAGCGGCTCATCGTGTATACAAAATTTAAATTATAATCTATTTTTAATATAAAGTTAAATTTAATTAATTGTTGATATAGTACTCTATCAAGCGTTTAGTACTATAAATAATGTAAGGGAAACTAATTTCTATGCACAAAGCGGGAAACACAAAACGTACTATACAAACAATTAATTAAATTTAACTTTATATTAAAAATAGATTGTAATTTAAATTTTGTATACACGATGAGCCGCTTGCGTTAGTCGAACTACTTGAAGGTGTTAAACTGCCCGAAATTGTCGGTCTGGACCCGAAATCGCAATTGTATCGAACTACCCGACAGTATCGGATTACCCGAGCGTTCGTTTGTTACGGACATCCGACCGAAACCGTCCGACTCCGACGGACCCGACCCAAACACTCGGACGTCCGATACATAAGACACTCTGCACACTCTTTCTTTGTGGCAATCTTTCTAATAGTTTTCTGTTCTATTAGTATTTTATTGTTAGTATTTGTATCGAAAAATTCTCTGAATTCGCTCTGCACCTTAGAAATGAAACAATGTGGAACTTTAAATCCTTTCAAGCACCGAGACCGTACATTATTGCATTTTCATTATATAATTATTTGTACATAAAAATAAATTCTATTGTGCTATGATACTACAATATACATAATAATAATAATTACAAATGACAATATTGTTATAAATATTTTTCCTACTAACTTAAACTGCGTTTTGTAGACAAAAAGGACGTGTCCGGATACTTTTTAGCGGTAGTGTAACTGCCCGAGGGCACCGCTACCTCGTCATCATAATATAGATTCGTTACTGTTTTAAACGCGCATGCACGAGAATTCTTGCACAATATCTTACCACTGCACTGGTCCGGATACTTTTGAACGGTAGTGTATATAGTATATATGGTCCTGTTGCGACGCAGTGTGGGGGAACGCTACCCTTGCTTTTTAGAGTATTTATCAGTGTTACCAACCTCTGTGCAGAAAAAAAGTTTTTTTTTGTGGTAACACTGATAGACATACGTATGTGTCAGCTGGTGTCAGCCTAACGCTTCAGTTTTGCTATGATTACACGATTTTTCTTTTGTTTATTAATATCTTTAATGTTATTAATGGATCCGAGTGGATCCAAGCCTTTCATATGTTTGTTGCTATGATTACACGTTGACTGTTCTGACTAGACGCCATCTCATCTAACTAGCTGAACTAAAATTGGCTCTAGACTTGCTCTGCATCAGAGAGGACCTCTGTCTTCATGAACGTAATATGGAGAAATCTCTGCTATGCGAATGCAATCACGGTCTTAGATTGTTTGTCCTCATTTCAGCAAATTTTGGGCTGGGCGAGGGCTCATTCTAAAGAGGAAGGTTATAGGTACAGCGCTGGATCGCATTATGGCAGTCAAAAAATCTTTTAGAGACAGAAAAATACATTGGAATCTGCGAGTATTTTTCTGGATTTTTGCTCTGCTTCGGACACTTATATTATTAGATATAAACATAATCTCGTTAAATAATGCGATCCAGCGCTGTTCCTATAACCTTCCTTTTTAGAATGAGCCGTCACCCAGCCGAAAATTCGCTCAAATAAGGACAAATAATCTAAGACCGCAAACCCATGTTTCGACTCAAAATCTAGTTAGATTCTAGTTCCTTTCTAGTTATGTCACGAGGGTAGCGTTCCCCTTATGTAGGTTCGGGTGCCCGTGGAGCGCTGAGGCGCTATGCTCGTGGAAGGTTTGCCGAAAATAACTTTTGACGAGGAAATGTAACGAAAAATGAATATAGACTTTATTCAATGTCAACTCAATGATTCCGGAATGAATAATTTCTGTGTTTCTGGTTTGAAAAATGCTGCATATCCGCTTCGTCCTGGAATTTAAATCTTCTTCCAGCTTCCGTTCCTTGGCCAATAGTAAAATTCGTATCTCTTTCCAGGCGTTGATTCGTCGCGTAGTTTGTTTTCTGGTTGCATCTCGATGGTGATTGGTGGTGGATGTGCCTCAATAGCGCGCTCGTGGGAGTGGGGTACATGCGAGGGCAAAGGCCCGCCAAAACAAGGGTCGTGGGACCGAGAGAGAGAGGTCCGAGGGAATCCCGAGAGGTCCGAGGAGTCCCAAGAGGTCCTTGACTGATAATTTACGACTTCCCGCCTTGACTGGTTCCAGACTTCGACTGTCTATATATCTATTTTATGGGAAATTGTAGACGCTCATCCAAGAAGTTACGTGACTTTACCTAAATTCCTCGATTAGTCTCGCCCCTTGGGATTTCGTCAAGAATCTCTGTGGAAACATCCCGTTGTTTATTTATTCCAGGCCTAAGCTATCGTCCCCGAATAAAATATATGTGAAATATACGGCTTTTACCTAAACGTTATGTTTTACATTAAAATTTCCCTCTCAGTGCCATCAATCAAGCATATTGTACAGAGTGCAGTAGCGCTATTGTAACTAGATACGTTCGCGTGATCACCAGCCCAGGGCTGCGTTCCGTTTGACGCATCAAGCGCATGGATCGCATTCCGTTTCACTAATGCTCATGATGCGCGCTTGGAAACGGAACGCTTTTCCATGCATTTGATGCGAATCAAAAATGGCTTTGCTTTGCTCAGCATTGCTTTGATACTCGGTTACCAGTTGTCGTAAAAATTGTTCATCTGTAAAATTATCGTTCGTTACTTTCGAGGTTATGTAATTCATTTAGTAATTTATATAATTTACATGTTATGTGAAAAATATATTGATTGTATATGTTTATACCTTCAGTTGCTTTCACAACACTTTCTTTATCGAGTGAGAGTGTCAACACCTCGTTACTTTCTTGTAAAATTACAGGAAACTCTACTCGGTCCATCTTTACAGATGTTTGTCTTCGCACTGTGCAGAATGTGCTTCGCTTGCATTCATTTGCATCTACTTTTTTCAAATTTACCGGTAATGCATCGACTTCGCATCAAACGCTTCACCTCTGAACTGTGGTAGCTGATGCACGGCTGATGCGCGAGAAGTGGTGGGAATCTGGGGAATTCTGAGAGCTCTGATGCGTGCATCGAATGAAACGGAACGGTTCTCTATGCAGTCTATGCGCATAATGCGTGAAACGGAACGCACCCCTGGTCACGCTACAGTCCAATTTTGCAGATCGGGCAATTGAGGGGAATACAGTTTACCCCCTCTCTGATAACCAGATTAATACGTGACCACGTGACCACGTAACCAGTCTACGGTCTTAGTGGGGGATGATGCAGTATGCTCATAGTGCTGGAATGAGATAGTGGAAGGGGAGAAGGCAGAGTGGGAAAATCGACCGTTTTTGGTCGATTCTGATAACACCGATATGTGGTCTAAGTTTTGCACACTGTGTGTCGTCTCTTGTTACATCAACCTACTCTGTGACGATAGCATGTTGAAAATTATCAAAGTACGCATGCGCCGGTTGACCACGATTCAGGGGAGAGCAGGGGCCGCGCGTGCGACCTACGCGCCTCCAGTTTAGACTAGACGATTTTCTGACGAGGGACGCGTAGGACTCGAGCTACGTCAGTATTTCGTTGTGTGTCGACGATCCGTCTGCAATACATTCCTGTCATGAACGTTGCTGTCCGGTATTCTAAAGACTTTCGTTCGTTGGTGTGCTCGTGACGGTATGTGATTTGGCTGGTTAGTGATCGCCGACTTATCGTAGCATTTCCTTCCGTCCACTCGTCGATTCCGAGAAGCCTCACGTTTTCTATTAGAACGTACGTTTAGAAACGTTAGCCACAGGTAACGACAGCATGCCAAGGGTGCTCTTATTAATTTACTTGAAATATTAATTGTACTTGAAACGCGCCCATTCAGCCCTCTCAAAACTAATGAGATTTCGACAGAGTGTGTCGAGTTGTTTGCATTAGCACGTTGCAGCCGTCATCCGGCATTCTGTTAACGGTTACTGACAATACTTGATAAACTATGACATTCACGATTCGTCGAATTTATAATTAATATTGCGCATACAAATTCGAACTTAAAGATTCGAACGTAAATGAACTATCATCGTGGAATATGATCCAGTCAAGTTTTCAAAATAATTGTACAGTTGCATGTGCAAGTGATACGAGCGAGGGTGAATTGTGGTCGTAACGAAATAGATTACAGTATGTATCTTTCAATCGGCACTTATTGTTAGATCGATACATTCATGAGATAACGTTGTCAATACAATGAAACACATCCAAAACTATATCTTCATTGACAATTACAGAGAAAAGTAATTACAGAAAAAAGTCCGTCGGTCAGATGCCAGGTTTTCGATTTTTTTTATTTGACAATTCTTGAAATTAGAAAGGCGTTTTCATGGGAATTCATTGAATACATTTTTGTATTCCAGTATATATTATTTAATTTTTCCAGGCAAATTTCAAGAAAATAGGAACGAATAGAATATTATTTTCAGTGGTAGTAGCCTTTATAGATTTGAAACAAATCAAAATCGTATCAAATTCTTTGGAATTTTATATTCTAGGATTTTTTGAATATTTTTCGAAGCCATAAATGCATAAAGAACCGCAGTCTAATCATAATAAAAATCGCACAAAGTATGAATAAATTTAATCTTGTTATTTTTATAACCCAATAGACATCGGTTACTTTTGATGGCCGGTAGGTTTAGCGTTACCGGTATTTTACTTTAATTTTTGGGTCTCATTGTGCGCAAAACTAACGATACATACAACTCATTATTGCGAGCAAGTTTTCCGAGAACTAATAATAGTTTTTCGTAATACATACAAACAAGACAATTTTACGTCGGTATTGTTCACAATGAATATTACGTGGCGATTCACTTCACGGATCGCCGCACAACATTATCCGAATTGTGAGGCTCCCGAGTCTATTGGTGGGTTAACCAATCGGCAAAGTAAACACGTGCTTAGGCCAATGGTCAGTAAGCTCATTAGCAGACAGCGGATCTTTATGCAAAATACAAATTTTCTACCTGAATTACAACAAACCGGAGTGACATAGAAATTTATTTTCTCTCTTAATATGTTCAATAGGTGGTTGAAAATAATATAAAAATATTTTTTAATTCGTCTAATGTCTTTGACCCTTTGCACTCCTTTGTCGAGCGTGACTCAACATCGGAGGAAGAAAAATTTAAAGGAAACGGGTTTTGATATGTATTTGGTTCTTCCTTTATTTATTTAGTTTCTTATTTTTCTAGTTACAAACGAATTTAAGTTCCACAAATATAAATTACAAGAACGTTTAAAAATTTGGATTTTGTTGGACAGTGTAATTGTACATTTTAAAATATACTTGATCTCTCCGTATGGAAAATCTTTCCGGTTGGCGCTTAACAAGTGGTAAATATTACTGTCAGGTAGGGTACCAATCATTGGAAATGACGATCCGGAATATTTGCTGTATCGGTGCTGGGTACGTTGGCGGTCCTACTTGCAGTATTATTGCTTTGAAGTGTCCACAAATCAAAGTGACTGTCGTGGACAAGAGCAAAGAAAGGATCGCTCAGTGGAATTCGGATAAGCTGCCGATTTACGAGCCTGGCCTAGATGAGGTGGTCAGGATCTGCCGCGGGAACAATTTATTTTTCTCCACTGACATGCACACCGCGATCAAAGAAGCGGATTTGATATTCATTTCCGTGAACACGCCGACGAAAACGTTCGGCAACGGGAGAGGAAGGGCGGCAGATTTGAAGTATGTCGAAAGCGCGGCCAGAATGATCGCAGAAATTGCGACCGGGGACAAAATCGTTGTCGAGAAAAGCACCGTGCCGGTTAGAGCGGCGGAGAGCATTATGAACATTCTGCGTGCCAATCACAAACCAGGCGTTTCGTATCAGGTAATGTGACAACAATATTTATTCATTAATATTTTCGCCTGATCAATGACGCGCTGCGCTGTTCACATGCGTTTTCGTTCACCCCCGCGAGGGTCGTCGCGACTTTGTTACATGAAATTTTACTCTAAATGGGAAAGACAGTTAGGTGCATAACTGGGCGTAAGGAAGAAGAATTTTGAAGGACAAAGGAGTTAACATTGTAAATGCAATTGTGAAATGTTGTAAACTTCACCAAATTCTTCATTTACAAGAGTTTCGATATTATTAAAACGAATAAAAGGTTTATTCGTTTAAAATGTAATAAATGAAAAAATTACTTGTTGCTGTACTCAGGATTTATTTAAATTAATGACTAAATACGATTTCTAATCCGCAGTAATGGTTAGGCAGTAATTAGTCCGTAGTAATACGTACAAAATGTTATCGATTTTATTTTTTAATATTTTTTTGTTGTATTAGGTTTTGAGGACCACCGATTTATTTTTGTATTCAGAACGCATCATTTTCCATAAAATCCTTACAAAATTAGGAATAAAATTAGGAATAAAAGCCGACGATCCATAACTGATGATACGAGCATAACTGATGACTAGACTGCGGATCTTTATGCAAAATAAAAAATGTTCGCATCGATTGCAGGACACAGGAGCCAGAAGAAAATTGTATTCTTCTTTTAATCATCCTATTAAGCTGAAAATAATACATTGCTGTCCTTAAATATTTTTAACATGTCCACTGCTTTAAATTGTACGTGGCCATTTTTATTATAAATACATAAAATCCGCAGTCATTTATGCTCCTAAATGTATGTCTTACAATATGTTAACACTTGCAAGGCGGATGCTTTTCATGATTCAATGGCTAGATCGTTTCAAATTTTGAGGGTACTTTTTTTTACAACTAAACTGTTTTAGTGCTCCTTCTAACAATGCGCTTTCGATTATACGAGGTTTTTGAAGTGAAAACTTCTTTAGGCACATCGCGTACATCATTTTGGGCAGTGAATGAGTCTGATCCGTCACGCTTCGAGATGAAACGCTATTAGGATAAACTCGGGGACAGGTGTGCAATCACCATAGAAGTTGCCACTTCGATCGTGCGCTCTTATGCGCACAGTACTCACCTGTTTTTTTGTTTTTTTGGCAAAGACTATAGCCGAATAAGATGCTGAAAAAATGCCCTCAAACCAAATTGATTTTTGGTTGGTCCATTCGGTAGGGCTCCCAAAGAACCCTCTGACAAGTTTCAGGTCGGTATAATGAATTATGCTCTATTTCTCCTGTTCTGCTCAACAAAAAATTGAAAAAAATTCCTAAACATTCTTCCTAACAGCACACACGACTGTGAATTATTTCAAAATATTTGGTTGTAAAATCGATTTTTAAAAAGATCCGGAAGCACAATATTGCTGATTTTATCTTGAAATTTTCAGAGTACCACCTTTATCTTATCGTGATTATTAAAGCGTTTTTTATCTGATTTTTCTATTGAAGTACGAGTACTTTGTATTGAAGTTTTGAAGATATGTATCAGTCTGATAAAAATTTAGTTTTTCAGATTTTTCTTTGCTTTTTTGTAGGTGTATTATGTAATATTGAATATTTTTATATTCAGAAAAATAATGTAGACTTAAAAACGCAATATTGGACTAATTCCTCAAAAATTGCCCTTGCTACAAGCTACAATGACGCCGGATTCAAAGGAATAGAACGCGCGGTGCGGTCCGCTGATTTATTTTTAGAACAGACTATTATAAATAATTGGTCCCCGAAGCAATTTTGTGCTGATACGCTTATGGGCGGTCAGCACACGTGTTTCCCAAATGGGACTACGGGGGTTTCCGTGTACGGCACATGCCAACTGTTCAAACTTCCGTATCTAGAAGCACACAGATAAAGATGATCGAATCTCCCCGTTTACAAAGAATTAAGAAATTAAAAATTTCGTAAAACTAATACATACTAGGTTGAGCTCCACGTGACCTACACGTTCTTCTTTATATGCAGTTTTTACGTTAGCTACAAAAATTTCTCCCATCACGTTCAACGAATTGACAAAATTTTCAAGCTGTGCTGTCATGTTGGAAATGTAAACGAACCTAAAATTGTCTAAAAACAGCCAAGGCGGCTCAACGACATTTAACATGAAATTAAAAAAATGTATTAACATTCATGTTCATTGCTTCTCTTTTACTATGTTCCAATGTTTCAGCTGATGTTATTTATCATTAGACGGCGGATGTTCAAGCAATTTTCAATTTTTGTAGACGAATTTTAAGAAAGTGGAATAAAATAGAATCTTATAGCTTTTATTTCGGATGTAAAAAGGCTACTAAGATTCTATTATTATTATAATTATTATAGATTATTATTATTAATCTATTATTATTATAATAGAATCTTAGTAGTCTTTTTAGATCTGAAATTCATTGAAATCGTACTAAATTCTGTTACATTTTATATCCTAACAGTTTTTGAGCATTTTTAGAAGCCATAATTGCATAAAGATCCGCAATCTACTTATCATATTTTAAAAACAAAGAAAGGATTACCTGGAAAAACTGATAGATATATTATATATAGTAAATTATAGATATTACAGTGCCGAACAAAATGATAGGACATTTGATGTATTTGTATATTTCATATAACACAATAGAATATATGTACATATTACACGCCCTGTATATTAGATATGTTCTTCGAAGTATACATATAGAATTAGATATAGAATTGCAAGTTTGTATCTTGTACACGAAAGAAATTAGAGAAAATAATGTAGACATGTATTGATTTTAGTCGAACAAAATGATAGGACGCACGTAATATTTTCTGTTATTATGTACTCTGGCAGTAATCTATCAGCAGCGACGAGAAGTAGACGAAAAAATCTTTCATTTATCTACATTTGTGCCATTAAAGTTAAAATGGATCGAGGAAAACATTTAGACAAAAGTGAAACCGACCGAATTTTGTTCTTACGGTCACAAAATCAAATTATCACGACAATTGCGAAGTTATTAAATAGAAGCCGTCACGTTGTGTATAACTTCTTAAAAAATCCGATAATCTACGGAAAAATTAAAAGTACTGGCAGACCTCGTGCTACAACAGAACGCGACAGACGGGCCATATTACGCGTTGCTTTTAATTATAAAGGAACTGCCAGAAAAATTGCTGAAGAAGCAGGTGTTTCAGCTAAGGTAAGAACTGTGCGACGTATTCTCCAAAGCACAGTAAACAAATTAAACGAGAAAAACTGAAAAGAAAACCTCCTTTTAGCGAGCAACATAAAGAAGCTCGTTTAAAGTTTGCTCGCGATCATGTTTTGTGGAAAAAGAAGCGACGAAAAGAAATTTAATTTGGACGGTCCTGATGGCTGAGACGACTATTTCCACGATCTAAGGAAACAAGAACAATATTTAAGCCGTCGACAAATGGGTGGCGGAAGTGTCATGGTGTGGGCCGGTATTGGATATCGGGGGAAAACTGACATAAATTGTTTATCAGGCCGTGTAAACAGCACAAAATATCTTGAATTAATAGACGATCGGTTAAATAAGCTCGCGACTCGTATCGCAGGCAGTACGTTTATTTTTCAACAGGATAATGCTGCGATACATACCGCAAGATGCGTTAAAACTTATTTTAGTTCTAAAAATGTGACATGCCTCGAGTTCACCCGACCTTAATATTATTGAAAATATATGGGCAGAACTTTCAAGAAACGTTTACGAGAATGGAAAACAATACAAAGATGTAACGGAATTAAAACAAAGTACTGTTACAATTTGGAGTCTTTTAAGACAAAAACGTATTAAAAAATTGTTTAAATCAATTTCTAATCGCTTGGTAGATGTTATACAGCGAAAAGGTGGTTTTACTAAATATTAATTTGGAATTCAACAAAATATTTCTGTTCGAACAATTGTATTTTTTAATAATGTTCTATAATTTTGTTCGACTAAAATCAGTACGTGTCTACATTATTTTCTCTAATTTCTTTCGTGTACAAGATACAAACTTGCAATTCTATATGGATGCTTTGAAAGACATATCTAATATACAGGACGTGTATCGTTTTGTTCGACACTGTAAATTATATTTTACGTTGTAGGAAGTGCATGTGTAACGATAACGAGTGTTTTCAGTCGAATTATTGGTATGTATGTTTGATATTCAAAATCAAATGCAAACATTTACAACAGCTGGTAAGGATTTCTGCTGCCAAAGTCGTTTGATACGTTATACCGTGTGATAAGAATTCACGAACATCGAGTACAAGCACGAAATGAGTTTAAATATCAGAGTACTTACCAATAAAAAGATATAAGCAATTCAGTTAACATGATTAATTATTTGAACATTGCTAACATTTGAACATTTCTAAGTAAAATAGTATTCATTCGCTGATGAAATTTTAAATTTCTCCAATCTAAACTCTCCAATCAACGGTTCAATCAATTAGTCGCTCTTAGACGTTTTGAGGTGCGACAGTTTGCCAAAACCGACTACGCTAGTGCTCCTTTCCGCCATCAGTCAGCGACCGAGAATCGGTCTGGCAATTAGCTGACCTGGGAAGGTATAATGGTAGTATAATGTAGCCAGTTTTAGAATAGTACAGAAATAGCGTACACATTAAAATGACATTAGATAACACTGTCCAACAAATTTCAACTTTTTTTGGTTATTTCGATTCTCCCTATGCGATTCTTATAGAGTTTTTCGCGCTGATTCCGAATCTGACCTTAATTTTTCTCCTATACGTACAGTCTTTGAGAAAATTGAGTTTAAAGAAAAGTCACGTTTTTCAACTTTGAACAATTATTGCGATGTTATTATAAAAGATATTGAATTGTTCTTTACGGCAAAAGATTCTGTACACTTTTTCGAATACTGTGATATCCAATAATAATACATTACGATCGTTTAAACATGTTTAAACAACGATTAAAGACGGAGAGACACCATTTTTGCACCCATTTTTGAGGATATTTTTCAATTTATATAAAAAAATAAGGGTCTAGCGTAAAATTGAACTATATCACGCGATAGAGCAGACTTTTATCTTGAGAAACCCCCCTTTGAAGTTTCCGACATCGACGTTTTTTTCGATCCAGGAAGCAAAATATCTTCGCCCGACATGAGTTGCCGCCAGTGGTGCTCTTCCACTAGCGCGGTCGTTCGACGGGATGCGTCGCTTTAAGCGCCCAATTATGTCTGCATATTTAAATGTTATATTTATTATTGTTATTTATTACTATATTCCCACTCTATTAATATATTTATTCTTTATTTATTAATTTATAGTAAAAATAGGAATTTACAAGATAGAAAACATACCTAAAACTTCTTTCTTCTTGACTGACGTTTACGAGATGTTTTCGCTTCTGTTATTAAACTCCAGCAATAGTCTGCAAGCATGGATGTACTATCTTTTCCCAAATATCTTGTTTCCATAGCCAAAATGTCTCGATGGAACCATTCGCCGTGTTCATCGCATACATCGCCAAGGTAGCACGGAAAAAAGTCTAAATGCGAATGTAAAAAGTGCATTTCGAGGGACATATTACACCCCAACTTATAGAAGGAATCTATTGGTTCTCTCACTATTTCAACGTAGTTTGGCGAGCGATGCTTCCCCAGAAAATTTTTGCAAACATTTTCAAAAGCTCTCCAGGCTCTTCGTTCAGGCTCGCTCGTTGTGTCGAAGAATTCTTCATTGTCTAAGAGTGTTTTTATTTGTGGTCCTACGAAGATTCCTTCTTTTATTTTTGCTTCGGATATTTGTGG
Organism: Lasioglossum figueresi; assembly: GCA_028455805.1. Classification (NCBI taxonomy): domain Eukaryota; kingdom Metazoa; phylum Arthropoda; class Insecta; order Hymenoptera; family Halictidae; genus Lasioglossum; species Lasioglossum figueresi. The sequence continues at coordinate 1,436,260 of CM052195.1, forward strand.
AAATTTTGTTTGTAAATATGTAAATGCCGATGTGTCGTTATTTATGGATTTGACGAATGCTTTTATCAGACCTAATTTTATATGAAACGGAGGTAAGTATATTTTATTCGGATCGACTAAACGTTCGTACTTAATATTTTTCTGGCCTGTAATATGGGTCTTTCTTACTGGCCAAGTTTTGACCGTGTAACGCTTCGTTTTAGCTCGGCTTTCCCATTCACGCAAGAAACAGCAATGTTTTGTATATCCATCTTGCAGTCCCGTAACAATTGCAATCACTTTTAAATCTGCGCGTGCATGCCAATTGTACTTGGTATAATTTATTTTTTCACCTTGGCGATGTAAGCGACGAACACGGTGAAAGGTTCCATCGAGACATTTTGGTTATGGAAACAAGATACTTGGGAAAAGATGGTACATCCATGCTTGCAGACTATTGTTGGCGTTTAATAACAGAAGCGGAAACATCTCGTAAACGTCAGTCAAGAAGAAAGAAGTTTTAGGTATGTTTTCTATCTTATAAATTCCTATTTTTACTATAAAATAATAAATAAAGAATAAATATATTGATAGAGGGAATATAGTAATAAATAATAAATAACAATAATAAATATAACATTTAAATAAGCAGACATTATTGGGCGCTAGTGGAAGAGCACCACTGGCGGCAACTCATGTCGGGCGAAGATATTTTGCTTTTTGGATTGAAAAAAACGTCGATGTTGAAAATTTGAAACGGTGGTTTCTCAAGATGAAAGTCTGCTCTATCGCGTGGTATAATTCGATTTTCCGCTGGATCCTTATTTTTTTATATAAATTGAAAAATATCCTCAAAAATGGTGTCTCTCCGTCTTTAATCGTTGTTTAAACATGTTTAAACGATCGTAATGTATTATTATTGGATATCACTGTATTCGGAAAAGTCTACAGAATCTTTTGCCGTAAAGAACAATTCAATATCTTTTATAACAACATCGCAATAATTGTTCAAAGTTGAAAAATGTGTCTTTTTTTAAAACTCAATTTTCTCAAAAACTGTACGTATAGGAGAAAAATTAAGGTCAGATTCGGAATCGGCGCGAAAAGCTCTATAAGAATCGCATAGTGGGAATCGAAATAATTTTTGGCTGTTGGACAGTGTAATTTAAGAAGCCGAGACAGCATTTTTCTTAACGATTTAGTCTTACAGTCATTATTCTATTATAATGTATCATTCTAAATAGTTTACTTTTGATTAAGAATACTATATTAATTGCTCAACGCTTTCTTTCTCGAGAGTACCGACTGCTGAAACAAGAGCATTGAGTTTCCTATGCATTTCAACGATATCTCGTGAGACGAGTATAAATTTTCTATACGTGTTCACAATTCGTATCAGAATGATAAGAGTCGCCAATATTTTCTTGGCAATTTCGTAGAATGGGTGACTAAGTCATTATTGCACGGTATCGTGTCATTGGTTCATATCCGTTTACAATACTTCTCTTTGTGATAAATAATACATAAAACGGTTTTCATTTCGATTATAATTTCTTGGTGAGAAAACGTATAAATCATTTTATTTAATGCTGTATTCAGATCAATTTGTATACTCAATTCCGTATAACGGTTCGACAAAACGAATTTTCTTTTTTCTTCTATCTCGATCATCGAAGGACTGTTATTCGCATGCTTGTACATACTTTATATTGCTTTAAATTGCATAGGGGAAAGTTTTATTACTGTTTAGATACCTACTTCTTTTTATATTCTCTTACCCTTTTTATTAAATAAATTAAGCCCTCGGTATTACGTACATTAAAGTGAAGGAGAAACTTCACTTCAGACTAACGTTTTAGATTACCTATTCGATTCACTTAAGAACGTAGTATACGATTCTAGGTACAGAGTATTATAGATAAAATAGGAAGAGATATGGCGAAACTTAAATAAAATAGTGATTGAAGAAAAAGTAGCACAGATAAAAAGCAAAGTACAGTGAAGTGCACGAAAAGATCTACTTATCGACAAAGATTGGAGATTTTAAGAAAAAAAGGGAAGAAGAATTGAGAAAGACAAAGGAGTTTACATCGTAAATGGAGTTATGTAATGTTGTAAACTTCACGATGCTTTTAATTTAAGACAGCTTCAAACTGAAGATAATAAATATTACTGATGCTTGTTAAAAAGAATGTATTTAGCGATTCATGTGATATTATACTACGGTGTTAAAATGAATAAAAGGTTTATTTATTAATATTTAAAATGAATAAAAGGTTAAGAAACTGCGTATCTAGGCATTAATTTAAATAAATCCTGAAAATCATTTAAAATGTAATAATTATTTGTTACTGTACTCGGGATTCATTTAAATTAATCGAGTTTCGCTCGCTGTATCGAATCGAAGCGATTCGAAGTGATTCAGATTCCATCTCTACTCGTATCCCTTGGGTCGGTTTATAATGAGTGCTCCGAGTACTCGGATACGCGGGATAGCGAGAGTTCTAGTTGGCACCTGTTGAATTAACACCGGTCGCGTCCGAGGCGTCCGCTATCCGGCGGGGCGGCCGTGTGATCATGACCCTTTTTTCTCTCTTTCCGGCCGCGTTTTTACATTTATCACGCGCCGCTTGATATCATACGTCCGTGCCAAGTCGGATGTGTCGCGACGTCGACCAGCGTAACAGAGGAGAAAAAAAACCGTCATGTTTTCATTTCAGATTCTGTCGAATCCGGAGTTTCTGGCGGAAGGGACCGCGCTGGAGGACCTGGTGAGCGCGGACCGAGTTCTGATCGGCGGCGAGGACTCCATCGAAGGTCACGCCGCCATGGAGGAATTGTGCAAGGTGTACGAGCACTGGATCCCACGTAAAAACATCTTAACGATGAACACGTGGAGCTCAGAGTTATCGAAGCTGGTGAGAGCACGTCCATTTTCCGAGAATTCTGATAGCAATGCGCGACTGACGCGATGCTCAAGCACAGGTGTGCAAACCGGTAGACTCTCGAGCCGAGAAAAAGTCCTACGTCAAATACTGCTAATCGGAAACTAACGCAGACATGTTTCGAAACATGTCCGCTGATTTCTTACCATATATCAATTAAGAAATGTGTAACGACGCGTATAAATCTTTGGGTGCTTAAATTAGCCCACGGTAAATCTTCGACTCGGGTCATGGGCGCAAATAGTCCACCAGAATTTGTGTTAGAAACTTGTAGATTCCGGTTATGTAAATAATAGAAGTACCGAATATGTGTACCTTATTAATAGACAGCGGATCTTATGCATTTATGATAAAAATGAGAAGGTGTAATTTAAAACAGCTGAAGACAAAAGAATTTAAAAATGCTGCTATATTTTTTTCTACTTATCAAACGTATTAAAGAAGAAAATAAATTTCTACCTCGCTTCAGTTTGTTGCAATTCAGGTAGAAAATTTTTATCTTGCATAAAGATCCGCTGTCTACTTATTAAAATTGTTAAAAAAAACATTCTTTTGCCGGACGGATTGTCAGTCGGCTAGTTCGCTGTAACGCTTTGACGACCCTTGACGACGAATAGTTTGTGCATCAATTGCAAGACGCAGGAACTAAATATATATTCTTCATTAATAATTTCATTGTGGTGAAAATAATATATGAACACTCTTTTAAAGTCTTTTAATATTTTCACTGTTTTAAAATTGCACTTGCTCACTTTTGCTATAAATGCATAAAATTCGGAGTCTAGTCATCACTAGACTACGGATTTTATCCATTTATGACACACTTGTACGGTGTAATTTCAAGCAATAAGGTATTACAAGAATAATAAAACCACTCGAAGAGAAACAAATTCCTACTTGATTTCTATGTCCTGCAATTAATGCATATAGTTTTTATTTGCATAAAGATCCGCAGTCTAGTCATCGCTATTTCATCCAATTTTAAATTTATCTATCTAGATTTTAGTCAATAATTTAGGCATCTTCATTTTCTGTAGAATGATGAAGACAGAATGTTGAATGCTCTCCTACCGTCTATGCAGTATCAGTTAATATCAGGCAAACTTCGAGGAGATTAAATCGAGTCTACCGGGAAACACACTTGTGTAAACCGATAGCTAACAAAGAGCCATTCAGAGGCCAGATCGGTTAATTGCATGTCGAATTTTTCGACATTTTGCTGTCAAAGCACTCGACCGGTGCTTAACCCCTTGCCGTATTATTTTCTTTACAGTTACAGTGAATGAAACGTCTTTATCCCGAAAAATGTCGTAGTAGAGAATTATTTTAATTCATGGCATTTATTTTAATGCTTAACCCTTATGTAGCCAACCAAAATGTGTAGATTATTTAAAACCTTTTGTATTTAACATATTTGCACACATTCTCATTTTAAGACGATAAATTAATCATTAGCGAGCAAAGAATGGACATTCAGAGAAATGTTGTAATATTTTTAGAGGAAGATTTAACAAATTGTTGAAAGAAGAAATGCAGTAAATAGGTATCGGGGTACTCGGTTGGCGACACAATGGTTAAATATTGATTACTTACGAATCAAATTTTATTTCAGTTAAAAAGAAAGGCGTAACATTCATATTTGTTAGACTTTATTCAAAATCTTCGTGACGAGTCTGGCTCGTTAAAATACGGCAAGGGGTAGCTATTTACATTATGAATAAATTGCCTTAATAACACTGTCCAACAAATTTCAACTTTTTTTAGGTTTCGCTATAACTGTTGGGTGTACCTTATAGAGTTTTTTGCGCCGATTCCGAATCTGGCCGTAATTTTTCTCCTACACGTACAGTTTTTGAGAAACATGGCCTTGAAAAAAACCACATTTTTCAACTTTAAACAAATATCGTGATGTTATTATAAAAGATATTGAATTGTTCTTTGCGGCAAAAGATTCTGTAGACTTTTCCGAGTAGAATGATATGCAATATTAATACGTTACGAATGTTTAAACATGTTTAAACAATCTTTAAAGACGGAGAGACACCATTTTTGCACAGATTTTTGAGGATATTTTTCAATTTATCGGAAAAAATAAGGGTTCAACGTAAAATTGAACTATATCACGCGATAGAGCAGACTTTTATCTTGAGAAACCCCCCTTTGAAGTTTCCGACTTCGATGTTTTTACCGAACCAGAGTGCAAAATATCTACGCCCGACATGAGTTGCCGCCAATGGTGCTCTGCCACTACCGCGATGCGGCGTAACGGCGATGCAGTGGTTATAAGCGCGCAATTATGGCAGCCTATTTAAATGTTATACCATTGTTATTTATTATTTATTAATATATTTAGTCTGTATAAATTATTTTATGTATTTTTTTAATGTTAGTCTCTTGTTCATAGTATATATTTCATACTGAAAAGGCCTTTTGCAAGAAAAAAGCAATTTATTACAAAAATCTATTTAATGTCGCTAATGTAAAATATAATTATAATATACATTATTATTACTATTATTACTATTATATTATATATCATTATACATAATTACGTTATACATTAGCGATATTAAATAGGTTTTTGTAATAAATTATTTTTTTGTTACAAAAGGCCGTTATAGTATAAAATATACTATGCGCAAGAAACTAACATTAAAAAACTCGTCTCGCCAAGGCGGTAGCTATGCGGAGTCAACATGTCTACCACTCAAATATGTTTTTGCTTGCTATGCTTTAATTTCATCAATTTTTTTGTCGTTTTGGGTGCCGATCATTACACAAAATTATAAAAATACAAAATGTATTCACATTTTATTGTGGAAATGCTTACCAAAGTAAACTAAATACACGAAAGAAAAACTTACCTATTTTTTATGTACACAAATTTAAAAATGGATCCGCCTTGTTTTCCGCTTATACGTGGTATCCCGATTTGCACTGACAAGTGTCCAACAATAGTCTGCAAGCATCGCACATAAGTCTTTTCCTTGATAACGTTTTTCAATTACTGAAATATCTTGATGAAAGCGTTATCATGTTCATCGCTCGCGTCACCAAGATTCGCAGGAAAAAAGTCTAAATGCGAATGCAAAAAATGTAACTTTAGCGACATATTGCATCCTAGTTTTTGACAATTTTTTAAAAGTTTATTCGCTATGGACACATAGTTTTCCGATCTATTGTTCCCAAGAAAATTGTGAATCGTTTCCAAAAATGAATTCCACACTTGTTTTTCTAGTTTATTTAATTTTTCACTAAAATTACTGTCATCGATTAATTGTCGTAGTTGGGGACCGGTGAATATGCCTTCTTTTATTTTGGCTTCAGAAATTCCAGGAAATTTAGTTTTTGAATATTCAAATGCAGTTCCAGTTTTGTCCATAGCTTTCACGAAATTCTTCATTATGCCTAACTCGATATGCAATGGTGGCAAAATATTTATGAATTGTAAATAATGTAATAGCGTAGTGTGGGAATAAGTTGCTTTTTTCTTGTAAAAGGCCTTTTCGGTATGAAATATACTATGAACAAGAGACTAACATTAAAAAAATACATAGAATAATATATACAGACTAAATATATTAATAAATAATAAATAACAATAGTATAACATTTAAATAAGCTGACATAATTGCGCGCTTATAACCACTGCATCGCCGTTACGCCACGTCCACGTGCCGTTACGCTGTATCCCGACGAACGATCGCGCTAGTGGCAGAGCACCACTGGCGGCAACTCATGTCGGGCGTAGATATTTTGCACTCTGGTTCGGTAAAAACATCGATGTCGGAAACTTCAAAGGGGGGTTTCTCAAGATAAAAGTCTGCTCTATGGCGTGATATAGTTCAATTTTACGCTGGACCCTTATTTTTTCCGATAAATTTAAAAATATCCTCAAAAATTTGTTCAAAAATGGTGTCTCTCCGTCTTTAATGATTGTTTAAACATGTTTAAACATTCGTAACGTATTAATATAGCATATCATTCTACTCGGGAAAGTCTACAGAATCTTTTGCCGCAAAGAACAATTCAATATCTTTTATAATAACATCACGATATTTGTTTAAAGTTGAAAAATGTGGTTTTTTTCAAGGCCATGTTTCTCAAAAACTGTACGTGTAGGAGAAAAATTAAAGCCAGATTCGGAATCAGCGCAAAAAACTCTATAAGGTACACCCAACATTTATAGGGAAACAAATTTGGTGTTAAACAGTGTAATTAGGGTTAATCGACTGAATAACAAAAATTCTAGTAGTAATAGTAGCTAAATTAATATTAGTAAATTAAATGTAACAGAGCTAAAATATTAAACGTTTGTCAAGTTAAATGTAATGTAGAACCATATTCTTGTTGAGATTTTTGGGACTCTGTTTCAACCCTTTGCACTCCTTGGTCGAGTGTGACTCGACTCGGAGAAAGGAAAATGTAAATGACTGTGTTTTTATGTGTTTGGTTCTTCCTTTATTTATTTTAAAAAGTTTGAGAACCTACATTTAATTAGTAAACAAAATTGTTTAAAATAAGCGAGCCAAGGAACTATCCTTTTATGTAAATTTCATATAAAACTAAATAAATTGGAAAATAATTCGGAGTGACTCGGAGAGTCACCGTTAAAACTTGCTATATTGTTTAAACATTTACAATTACAAAAGTATTATATAAGATATTATATCATTTTCATATACATAAAAATTATATAGAATGTAATTATTCCAGATCGAAAGGAATGTTTAATTTTCGAGTTAGAATAACTCCGAGTGCAAAGGGTTAAATAATGATTTTACGAGAGAACGGTTCCATTGGTCGAATTTTACTGTGCACTGTACAGGGTGTATAAAAAGTAATGGCCATCCGTCGCAGGGGTGAATCTACACCTCTGGATCGGTGGACATTTGTAAAGGAAACTTGCCGCAACATCGTTTATAACGAAGAAAATTGTTGTTAAAGTTTGTTTTTATATCAATACCTTCTACACATCGAGAAGAGAAAAAGTTTGAAAGGAGCCACATGTGGCAAACAGTTATTGAATATGAGCTGTTAAAGTTCTTGCAAAATTGGACTGTGTAGAATTAGTCCACACGACCGTGTCGACGAGACAGAACATGATCGTGTGCTTTAAGCTAAATGAAGTTTAAAGGGACATTCGACGTAAGGCCCGTACCAAGTGATCGTCTCCCTGCCCATTCGGATCATACAATTTAAAGTAGCAAAATATGAAAGAATACCTTGTATCCATTTTTATTCATAAGAATAATAATCTTGGATTATAAAATACTAATGTCAAGTATAGGTACTTACAAATTTGTCAGAATCTTCTGTTCGTCCGTCGGATCAACAGGACACTGCCATTTGCGCGAATACAAAACTACACATATTCCAAAATCGTGACGGTAAACGGGAAGAAGTTACTCCGACCACGGTCAAAATAGTACTGCGGTTGTCACCTCGGTTTTTCGTGAATGGTTAAGGGCGGGGAAATGATTTAGGTAGGCAATTGTTGCGCTTGTTAATTGGACTGGCGGTGTGTCGAAAGGACTTTAGGTTGAGAAGTGGAGATACCGTCACAGTAATTCCTTTCGGCATTGTCTTCGGTCGTCAATAACGAGATTTATAAGGGTAATCCAATCGTCGATTCAATGGGTCCGTCGCTCGTGTTGCCCATCTGTCGGGGTTGAAGATTCGGCTGCGGTTTTTTCTGGCTATAACGACCTTTACAGGTATATCGCCTAATCCGCTGGAGGATCGGTGAGGTACGGTAACCTTTTATAATGCAGGAGTAACAATCTCCTTACAAAGGATATAAGGTATACTTTTATATTTTTCAACCTCAAATTTATGATCCGAATGGGCAGGAAGAGGATGACGTCTACGAGCCTAGCAACGAATTTCCCTTTAAATTTCGTTTTCTCGGGGCACGCGCGCGATTATGTTCTGTCTCGTCGACACGGTCGGGTGGACTTCAGTTCGGTCGGGTAGCATGCAGTAGGCTTTTGTCTATTCGTATAATTCTACACAATCAAATTTTGCAAAAACTTTAACAGCTTATATCTCAATAACCATTTGTTTGCGACATGTGGCTCCTTTCAAACTTTTTCTTTTCTGGATGAGTGGAAGGAGTTGATGTAAAAAACAATTTTACGACAAGTTTCTCTTACAAATGGCGACCGATTCTGAGGTGTAGATTCACCCCTGGAACGGATGACCGTTACTTTTTATACGCCCTGTACGTGAACCGCCGGCGTTCCGAATTTCGGCCGCGTGTCGCAACGTCGCGTGGCATTATCTTGGAATCAATGTTTGCCAATTGTTCGCGCGGTAATAGGCAGATCGAGGTTGCGCAAATAGGTGAGAATTTGATTACGATTTTAGGCCGCCAATGCGTTTTTAGCGCAACGCATATCCAGCATAAATTCGCTGTCGGCGGTGTGCGAGGCGACGGGCGCGGACGTCTCGGAGGTAGCACGAGCTGTTGGCCTTGACTCCCGAATAGGATCGAAGTTCCTTCATGCGTCGGTGGGATTCGGTGGCTCCTGCTTCCAGAAGGACATACTCAATCTGGTGTACATGTGCGAGTGTCTGAACCTGCCGGAGGTGGCCGCCTACTGGCAACAGGTCATAGACATGAACGAATACCAGAAGTCAAGGTTCTCCGCGAAAGTAATCGAATCGCTGTTCAACACCGTTACGGACAAACGGATCTCTATGCTAGGGTTCGCCTTCAAGAAGAACACCGGCGACACGCGTGAGTCACCGGCCATTCATGTCGCCAAGACCCTGCTTGACGAGGGTGCCATGCTTCACATATACGATCCCAAGGTGATTTTCTTTAATGAGCATCCACGGTGGCATCGTGTACAGCCAGCCGCGGGCCGCGCAAGGCCTTCAGTTTATCACGGCAAATATTTAACCCTCGACCAGACACGTGATTATCCATCAATTCTCTTTAGAAACGACTAAAACAAGAATATATTAACATATCCGCTGTCTACTTATGCCGGTAATCGAGCATTAAAAACCCTGAAATTTTCGAGAATCACGAAACTTTTAGGAATCTTAACATAATCGAGAATTTCCAAATTTTCGAGATCGAAACGAGATCTCGAAAAATATTCTCGACCCGACTCGAGATTTTCCTGTTCTCGCACACCTCTATTAGTGATATTTCTATTATCGACGCTACGGCAGATCATTTGTTTAAAACCATTGTTGGCAAGAAAGAAATTTCGGTATTTTAAGGTGAAATAAAACCGAATTTCTTTATTCAAACGATGAACTTTAATCGATAAAATATTTTCTTATTCGTTCCTTTTTGCAAAAGATCATCGAACAAGAGGGAATATATCTTATTCGTTAAAGTTTATTGCTTGAATAAAAAAATTCGGCTCTATTTCGCCTTAAAATACCGAAATTTCTTTCTTGCCAACCCAATAGAAATTGATAAAAAAAACCTGCAAACTTCTCTTCAAAAGTCTCGTTTTCCACATTATTTAATCTGAGAGTTCTTTACATATTTATTCCTTAAAAAATGATTTCGCATAGTCGAGCACCCTATGTAAAACCGAGACTAGACTATAGCCTATTTTTGAAAAAGGAGATCCGATGTTCACCACCAGTAATAATGGCTGTCCACTCCACCAGAATCACTGCAGACCAGGGCTGTATCGATAGCTGGAGCAGAGAGGTACTTGTTCCATTAAAATAAAAAACATCCTCAAATAAAAACAGAAAAATTCTTCTCTTTTTCTCGTTAATAGAAAACGATGTTAGTAAAGCCGTACCACGAAGAGGATTTTATTGGTATGGTTTCGTTTGGTATTTTGATGTTTGGAGGAAGGTGGAGAGCTATTGTGATGGTAGCCGAATGCAAGGTCTCTTCTTTCGAAACACAGAATTGTAGTTGCATCGCCGGTACACGTTGTGAAACGTTCTGTGTAAACTCCTTTCATTTACCTTCGACGATTGACGACATGTCGAAAAACTATTGACGCGTAGAATGGTTGAAAAGGATACAGTGTAATAAATAGCGAATAGGTTTTTACATGAATGGGTAAAAACATTTCAAGGATATCAGTTCTTTACGACTCTGCTTGATGTAAAGTTGGCTCGAACTTGTTAGATGATGTCATAAGTATTTATTTTAGATCAGTTTTATCTTTCGCGTGTTATCTAAAAATAAATAGAAAAGAAAATGGTAGAAAACATAGATGAGTGATTTCATCTTGCACGATTAATTTTCTATGAACTGATGTACAAATTCAACTTTATTCGATCTGAAATTGTATACTCTGCGTAAAAGTATGAATCTTCTGTTTTAACAAAAACATCGTATCACTTTATATACGGTAGAAATGATGAACGCTTTCATTTACTCAGGTGATCTTTAGAAGTTCGTTAGCTGTACAAATATTACCATATGAAAAGAAATTTCTGTGAAAATTTGTAATTCGTGTGTGTTCTTCACCCAGGTAGAAGAGAATCAAATTATCGAAGATCTGACACATCCAAGCGTGACAAATGATCCCGAACACGTAAAAAGTAGGATCAATATTTACAAAGACGCTTACAGCGCGACAAAAGATACGCACGCCATTGTCGTATGCACAGAATGGGACGAATTTACAGTAAGTGACAATTTACATTAAGTAAAAACTTTACAAGTATAATTTCACGCATTCTCGATTTCATTTTTAGGAGCTGGATTACAAACGGATATATTTTAACATGATGAAACCAGCATACATATTTGATGGAAGAAAAATCCTCGACCACGATAAGTTGCAAAGAATTGGCTTTATTGTTCAAACTATTGGGAAGAGGATTACAAAAACTGGCGATATCAACAACGTGGGGTAGCCAAACTCAAATGTGAATGAAGTTGACTTTGACAAATCTATTTCACCGACAATTATGCGATTGTTTTACTTTTAAAATCTACATACATATACTCTTGTTTGCCACTGCACAAGAAGCGATCAACGTGGCAATCATTGTATAAACTATTTTCTTATTTAATAAGTTTGTGAGCATTTCCTACTTACAAGGATTTTAAAAGTAGAACATCTGCACTTGCATCCGAAGTGTTCTGGAACAAAAATAATTAAGTGGAGGTTAATTAGTTAGTAATGTTAATAGACCGCTATAAATACGTTTCGTTGACGTGTATAATAATGGGTGACATGAGTTGCATCAAACGTTTGTATAAACATTTTACATAATTTAATAGCACGTAGAAAATGAATTTGTCATTACTTTGACTAGAATAATACAAATCGAAGCAGTGTTTGTAACTTTCCGTTGAAAATATGATGCAAGTTCTATCGAATCAAATTGGTCATGGGCATTTACACCGCAAAAAGAAATACTACAGAAAAGAACGAAGCGAAATTTCAAGTATCTTCTTTTTTGTGCAATATTGTACATATGCCAAAAACTTTACAATTATAAGCGTTTAAATAACAGTACATTCCCCTGCAGAATTGTACTTGCCTAGAAATGTTTGCATTTTATTTGTAAGATGTCGCGGTATAAGCAGTTCTAAGTTTTACACGCGTCATGTATAGTTAAAACGTTTTTTTCGATAGCCTTTTTACATTTTGGAAAAAATCTCGTGTAAGGCTCTATTACAAATTACAAATCATGTTAGATAATATTTTTACACATTTAAATGATTCCTACGAAATGGTTCCGCCATTTTTAAAATACGACGAAATTATTACTGAAGTGGCTCTTTCTTCAGTGACGAAGACCACTTTGGTGTTTAAAGTATTATATTTTTCTTTATAAGAATAGTAATAAGAATGAAAAGATGAAAAGCATAGCAATAATGCGATTGTTATCATTGATATGATTGTTCGTGAAAACGATTTTAAGAAACGAATATGAGTACTCATCATTCGTGATAATTTTACAAATACTTCATTTTATTCGATATCATGAAATTGTTATAAATTACGTTTGATCGTATATTTATTTCACATGATATGTCTTTACTTTCTCATGATTATATATACATAAAATTTATAAATAAACGTTATTCGAAATTGCGTAAAGGGTAAAATTTATTCTCCGCTTTTATGTATGTAAACGAATGTATATTTCTTTTGTATTTTCCAATTAAGTTTTTGTTTGAATCGAATTCAAAAGAAAAAGGTAAACGTCCTATTCATACTTTGTTTATCTTTTCATTTAGATCTCGCATAAATACATATAAAAACATTTGAACCCTTTCTTTTTGTTTAAAATGCTGCGATACAATCCATATAGGCCATAAAGTCCACTTTTCCCACTGGGCACTTTGGATATTCCTTTATTCAAAATATTATTTCTGATATCACGTCACTTTATTTTATAGTTACTTCCATGCCTGTGATCATTTTTTATATAACATTACCTGAAATATCATTTCAAATAACATGGTGTCTTATTTTATAAATTATTTTAAATAATTTGAGATAATTATGAATTTGTGTTTGAAAATTATAGCATATGACCTGATTATTAGGTTCGAGCTTGTTTTATAGCGACACCCTTTAATATTGTTCCTCTTGTCAATTTCGAAATAGTTCTTTGAAATAGCAATTATAGCAAATGACTGAATATTTCCATTTAATTTCAAATAGTTATTTTTGATTTTCATTTAAAATCAAATTGGCCCAGATCTGCCGTTTAAAAAAACGTTTAAATAACTTTTCAAAGTTTATTTCAGAAATAATGTATTTTCAAGAAACAAAATTTGATCGTTAAGTATTTCATACGAAAATTAAATTCATCTATTTATTTATTATTTCTCGAAATAAATTGTTTTTTTTTATTTTCACTGATCATTCTCTTATTTCTGAACATTTCATATTATTTATACATATATACATTTACACGGAGATATTATTGATATTATTTATAAATATATAGACAGCATTTTGATTTCATTTACATTTATTTTGCATAGTATTTTGGAAATAATTCCTCAATAAACACACACAAACACACAATTAAACATTATTCTCTTTCAAATAATCAGTTCTACAATTTATACATTGAGATATTATACACAAACGAGATATTATCATCAATTGAAATACGTTAATGTGTATACACAGATATTTATTTGTCAACCACTAAAGAGCATTATTTCTAGAACGTATTAACAAATTATTATTCGAAATAAATTTCGCTCAGGTCTGTTTGAAACGAGTCAATATGATTTTCATTTAATTTCAAACTATTTTTGATTTTCATTTCGCCCAGGTCTGTGTAGCACGACAGGCGGCGGGGCGACTGGCTAAAAAAGGTCGAAGAGGACCTCGGATTCGTCAAGGCCTGACGAGAATTGTTTACGGCCCTGGCGGAGAAGAGCGATGGCGCCGCTGAAGGGAACTACTTGCCGCAGAAGCAGAAGTACAGGCAGCAGCGGCGGTAGTAGCGGCAGCAGTAGCAACAGCACGAGTCGACCGCTCTGGATTCGTTGTAAAAACTCTCGCGAGTGTTCCGCGTTTCTCGTGACAGTGGTTTACTGACAGTGGCTTCGTTATCGTAGGAGTAGGAGCGTGTCGGACATCTTCGTCGTCAAAGTGTCGTGATGTGATTCGCGCGAGCCCGAGCCATTCATCAAGGTACCAGTGAATCGTTCGGTGTGCGCCGTTTATTTTTTTCCTTGTCACACGCGTGTCCTCTCTTTCTGTTGGCCAAGAGGGATAATAGGCCGGGCCTATCAGCAGCAGTAGGAAAATGGCGGATCGCCTTGCGCGAAAGTAGACGACCAGGGCCAACGACGTTGTTCTTCGTATGACGCGTACATAGGTACGAGGCAACCTCCGAAACAAAATAACCTATCGTGTGATCGGTCGCGTACCTTATCGCAAAGTGTGCACAGTGGTTTAAACGCGTGTGTTCCGATCTTGTTGTCGGCGCGGCGAAACGGTCGACCCGTCTACAGTAAAAAAAGAAAGAAAGAAAGAAAGAAAGAGAGAGAGAGAGAAGGGTCGTGCGCCACGGTGAAAGAGAAAGACATTGTTAACGCATATGCATTATATACACGGCGATTTGCGATGAGAGCGGGACGCGAGGAGCAAACGAGAGACAACGCGAGAGGCGAGTAACGAAGAACCACTGTGTATTCTGTTCCGTGCACGCGTGTGTGTGTGCTCGTATGAGAGCGAGCGGCAGTCGCACCGGTGACAAGTGTTCCGTCGACGGGGAACTTGGCCTTATCCCCGAGTCGACAAGAAGATGATATTACAAGGTCCGCAGGAGGACCGTCGTCTACGTCGTGCGTACGTCGATCGAGATCCTCGTGCCGCCGTTTCCTGTCGTCGCCATTGAGCTACGGCCGTTTTCGCAAGAGAAGAGTGGATGCCGTGAACGGCGGGACGATCACCAGCAAAAGCCCGAGGGAAGATGAGAGGCGCGTGCGACGGCAGCATAGCGAGCTTTCTCGCTCTGGCGCTCCTCTGTTTATTCCACACGTCATGCCTTGTGGATGGTATGTAATGCTTTTACTGCACATTTGCTTCCGTCTCTTTTCCGCCGAACTACCGCCCGTTCTTGTTCCTTTTTCGCGTTCCCTCGTTCATCTGCCTGTCTTTTTCTCTCCCTCTTTCTTACCCCCTCTCTCTCTCTCTCTCTCTCCCCCTTACTTTTTCTTTCTCTCTCGCTCTCTCCCTTTTCCCCATCCGTCTGTTCGTTTACCTGTCTGTCATTCTTTCTGCCTTCTGTTCGACCATCGTTCCCGCTCTTTCCCTCCTCGTTTCGCTTTCCGAACCGCGTAACGTTGCGTAAGCAACGCGGCACAACACTATGTGCAAAAGGGCCGATTAATCTTGTTGTGTTTACGAGGCTCTGCAAGTATGCGGAAGGGTACATTTAACCCCGCAGCGGTCGCGGTCGTAAAAATTCGATCAAAGGTCGCGGCGTATCTAAGAGATACAGTAACGTTAAATCTCTGCTACCACTAATTATTTCCGCGAAAACGCTGTAAGTACAAATGTATGTATATATTCAAAATCTTTGATCGTAGTGGAATTCGTGTTAAATACAGTATGTTCTATAGATATAATTACAATATATATACATATGCATATACATACAGTGAACCGGATTAATATTTGGACGCTCTAAAAAAGACGATAACTTTTTAAATATTGTACTATACGATGTGAACTTTTCTGGGAAACTAGAGTAATTAGTTTACCACGGAATGTGAAAAGAAATTTGTTCAAGAATTGCAAATGATCGAAATTGTAAAAAAGATATTGAAACTTGCATTATACAACTTTCTTATGCGGGCCTATATTGAAAATTTTAAAAATACGTTTTATAGATCTGTGCGAATTATATGCACTGTGAAAGTTTCATCGAAATCAATTGATGCGGAGCAACAACGACAGGCATTGAAAGATGTAAGAATTCTTAGGTTTATTGCAGTTAGAGGCTCAAAAGCGTGAAAACCTTAAACGTTTGTAGCTCATTGCAACGTCGACAGATTTTGACGAAATTTTCAGTGTATGCTTAATTGATGCAGATCTACAAAACGTATTTTTTAAATTTTCAATATAGGCCCACACAAAAGAGTTATAAAATGCAAGTTTTAGTATTTTTTCTACAATTCCGATAAATTGCAATTTTTGAAAAAATTTCTTTTCACATGCTGTAGTAAACTAATTGCTCTAGCTTCCCAACAAGTTCAAATCGTATAGCACAATATTAAACAAGTTACTGTCTTTTTTAGAGCGTCCGAATATTAATGCGGTTCACTGTATACAAGCAAATAGAAGCTTGATGATTACTAGACAACAGATTTTATGTATTTATGATGAAAATATTCAAACTTGAAAAATAGCAAAAATATTAGAAGAATTTAGTCGTACTGAAATTCGTGCAAAATACACCCATATCTCACTTTACGTGAGAAAAGCCGTATAACGAATCAATTATTGTTTTTTCCAAACATGGTTCGTTGTGGTTGATTTTAATTCCTTCCACGATTCGCTAATATTGTCTACGGCATCTTTGATGCTGTAGTTTTTCCAAAACTATTTTATGGATGATTCACCATCGGTTTCGATTTTTTTTGGCCATATAACGAAACATTGTGGGCCGTAAATCGAAAAAGTGCCATAATTAAAAAAGGTTATAGCGAAATGCCGTATATGTAGCAAGGTATGGGTGTACAGTATTCTATAGATATAATTACAATATATACAGTGGGTATAAAAAGCTTTCGTACACCATTTAAAATAGAATAACTTTTTTATAATTATACCGAACGATATTTTATAATCAATGATTTTTTATAATCAATTAGAAGCATTGGTTTACGAAATGATATGCAAAAAAGATTTTCCAAAAATTATAATTTAGAAGGTTACATGCAAAAATAAGAAAGGCATTTTTTCAAACTTTTTTATTTTGGCCTTTAAAGAAAATTTAAAATATATATTTTTTAGGAAGAAAAGTTTAATTTGCCAGTTAAAATAGCTTCGAGTGCAAAGGGTTAAAACGTCTTTATCTCAAAAAATGTTGTAGAACAGAAAAGAAAATTTATATTTTTTCGTACGGCTACATTTATTTTAATGCTTAAATATAGGAGTGACATAAAAATTTATTTTCTCTCTTAATGTGTTCGATAAGTTGAAAATGGTATAACAATATTTTTAAATTCGTCTAATGTTTTTAATGTTTATATTTCACCCTCCGAGCGGGGTTGCGCTCGACCACTGGCGGTATATCTGAAAAGGTTGTTATGGCAGACAAAAAACGCGCACGGATCAGCTCCGAAACAGCTGATTATTTACATCCACTGGCTCCGACAATTTTAACCCCGACAGATGGACAACACGTGTGACAGGCCCACCGAATCAGATCTTCTCTATTTTATATATACATATAAAATCCGGAGTCTATTGATTACAAACGAATCAAATTTGATTTCACGTTAAAAGAACATTGTTTAATATCTTTATGACGAGCGTGACTCGTTAAAATACGGCAAGGGGACTGGTTAGAATGTTAGAAGGATAATTTTTTTAATTGTGACGATGTTCTTCTAGAGGTGCGATATGTAGAATTCGATTTTGTATGTACATATGTATCTGTCAGAACAACCTCGACCTGCGGAGGGGTTAATCTCTGCGAACCATACGAATTCCGTGTACCATGGACAATTGACGCGCCTATCCATATTTCCTCTCCCTCTTTCGTTTTCTTTTTTTTTCTTTTCTGAAACCATGTAGCGTTTCGTTTTTTCTCTGTTTTTTATTTTTTTCTTTCTTTATTTCTTCATTTTTTCTCTCTCTCTCTCTCTCTCTCTCTCTCTCTCTCTCTCTCGCGTTCCCCCTGTGTCAACCGGAACGTCTTATTGAACCGAGCAAAGTAGTCGACCGGAACTCGCGAATCTTTCTTGCATGCTGCTCTTAACGAGCGTTCCCAACAGCTTCGTGTCAACCGGTCATTACGATCGCTACATTATGATTATATTAATTGACGTGCACCGCTCGCCTTTAATTTACATTACGTTTAACACAAAATCGGATCTACTATATTCATTGGCCCGATAAGTGACGCTTCGCGTCGTAAACAGGTCGCATGAAGCCGCTAATTGCATGCTTCAGTGCAATTTGCTTAGTAATCGTTCGAATGCTATTATGTATATTTATTGTACGTTAACCATAGAACATTTTGTTTTATTCCCGGCATACTGTTCCCGCGAATTATCCAGACATTACTTGATCCGGGTAGTTACCGTTACATGCCGGTTGTACATACGTATATGTTTTTCGGATGCAGCAGTTTGAACTGTTGGAATATTGCATTAAGGATGTTCTGGAGGTACAATGGGAGACAAAAGTACAAGAAATTCGAAATCCATCAATATATTGGCAATGAAAGCCATTCATGAGTATATTTTGCATTAAAAAAATAGATTAATTTAAAAAGCTTTCGT
>CM052195.1:1467311-1477674 GCA_028455805.1 Lasioglossum figueresi
AAAAAAAAGAAAACGAAAATCGACTGTAGGTATCCCGCGAAATTCAAAAAGTCACCTTACTTTTTGATCACACCTCGTATACGGTAATTGTAAGCAGTACACACTGTTTCTGAGATATGGATTGCGATTAACGAAGCGTTGAACATCCATCGAAGCAGACACTCTTCGTACTTGGATTTCATCAATGCCTAATCGAATTTTTTACCGTTATTCGAAGAAATAGCAATTATACTAAGTATTAATTTATAAATATAGAAGAAATTTTCGTTAATCTTGATGTTATCTACTTAAAAAGTGTGTGGCTTTATGGAAATTTCGCAGTTCGTTCTTTGTTAAACTGTAAAACTTTACGTTTTTATGAGAATAAATAATATATCTTTAAATGTAGTCATGTAAATGGTTTCTTTTATTAATCCTAAAATGCTATCGGGCATCAGCTTCTCGTTACTATGACATAATTATAAGATTTCAACAAAAAATCAAGTGGCTTTATGGTAATTTCGGGCACTGCATTTTCCCTCGAGCGGAACTCGAAAATTGAATGGACCCTTACCGGCTGTTTTTCGTTTTGGGCTGCGGAGCAGTTACTTCGGCGGAAATATTTGCATCGCTCGGCGCGCGTAGCCACACGCTCGCAAAACGGGCACACGGACGAGCGTGGTTAAACTCTGCGCACACGCTCGCTCTTTATAACTAACCGTGAAAACAAGCGTAATAACGAACTTCCTAACGAGATCATTAACTGCATTCCTCACGGTGGTCGAGAGTCGTGGCCACTCGTGGTTTGATTTCTCTTCTTTTTTTTCTATTTCGTTTTTTGGTCTTATGACGTTCCCTCGCGCCGGCTGTTTCGCGTTCGCCTCTTCTAATTTGCAGAAGGTGTTGGTAATGGGACCGAGTACGTCACGAGCAGCGTCGACAAATCAGATTACGCGAACCACGTCGAGAACTATCACAAGTTTTACCGAGCAACTCGAGAACACTGATTCTATTAGTCCCTCGTTTCACGCTTCCGAGAAACATTTTTTACCCTCTGTTACACAATTATCTGAAATGAATAATATTTTCGATTTCGATGGTTTCAAGTATTGTTACTTTATAGCCAAAAAAGTTTATCAAAATGAACTTCGAGAATCGGCGTCTGAACGGTGACGCACACCACCGCTCAAAAGTATGTGGACGCTAACCAATTTGATGAAATTTGTTATATATCTAGGTGCACGGTAGTGCACCAGCCAAGTTCTCGCACTACCACCTTTTACACGAAACAACTTAGCCGTTTTTTAGAGGCTTGTAACTCGGAACTGGAGGCAGATGGAGAGACATAATTTCGTACACTTGTTAAATGCTATCATATCTCAATATTGGCAAAACATTAATCTTCCAACGTTAGTAGGTTCCGAGATATAGGACCTAAAAAATCGCTAAATTTGTCACTGACTGACTGACTGACTGACTGACAGATCATCAAAACCTTTTGGGTACTTCCCATTGACCTACAGGCTTGAAATTTGGTACATAGGTCCACCATAACAAACCATCGAAGGAATAATTATCAAAGTTCGAAAGTTTACACCTCAAAAAAAAGAAAAGGAAAATGGCTGTGTCTTGGGAACGGCGCGTCCCACCGCAAAAATAACGAAATTTCAAAAGGCTTGATCGAAAGCATATACTGTATGCCCAACCACATGACGTATGTAGTTTTTGGAATTTAAAAAAAAAAATAAAAATAAAAAAGGCTGCATCTCGGGAACGATGTGTCCTACCTCAAAAATAACGAAATTTCAAAAGGCTTAATCCAAAGTATATACTGTATGCCCAACCACATGATGTATGTAACCTTTTGAATTAAAAAAAAAGAGCTCGACCGAAATAATATACCTATATTATTCTTTGCAATATATACCAAAGAAGTTTCACTTCAAAAACCTAATAATTTCATTGAATTTTGATTTCGGCCTTGCTGACCCGAGTTTTCTGTCATTTGAACCCTGACCCCAAAATTCCGAAATCAAGAATACAAAGAAAAAGAAAACCTTCTGTAATTAGAAAAAATAATCAACTAACAAAGAAAAAAAAAAACAACATAAAACTCAAACGGGACAAAGTTTTAAGAATGTTCTGGAGGTATATAAAAACGCAATAAAATTTTTGAAAATTTGACAAGATATAATTCTTACTAAATTAATGCAATTACCAAAGTTTGGGTTCGATTCGATTCGATTTTGGGTTTAATATTTATAGCAACTTAAAGTTTGCACATTTTAACACGTCTTCTTATGGAGAATTCATAAATTTCCAATTCAAACCCTATTTAAACCTTGGAAAAAAACCGCAACTAGAATCTCCATTTTTTTGTATATATAATAAAAATTATGTAATTAATTATGTTCAAATTTTATTAGAATTCGCTAAACAGTTACAGAGCAAAAAATTATAAACTGTTACAAAACGTCAAATTTATCGCGTTGTCATCTCAATAGCATGGAAACGCGACAACAGTGTAGACCACTGAATATAGATACTATATCATCGATGATTGCGCGCGACGTTTGAATACTTGCCGGTCTTTTACATACACACAAAATTTACTCTTTTGAAGTAAAATAAAAAGAATTCAATTAATTTCAATATTACTATTATTATTATTATTTTTTTTATTATCACGATAATGTCCAAACGTACACAACACTACCAACTCTCAAATATAAAAATACATCTGAGTTCAGTGCAGTACAGTGTTGTCACGTTTTTTTGTTATTATCGGAACATAATTTTATGCAAATTTTACATGTTTATTTTCAGTAATAACCATAAATATTGCTTTCCGAGGTATTTTTAATTTGTTTAAATATTTATTTTTAACTTTTTATTGCGTAATTATATATATTGAATATCACAAATTTATTATCTTGAAGTTGAAATCAGTGGGTAGAATCATTCGCAAAAGTCACTTACAATTTTTTATAATATGAAGACAATTTGATTAAAACATAAATATAACATGAAATTTACTAATTAAACGAAAGCTTCTTAAATTAATCTAGTTTTTTATTGCAAAATATACTCATGAATGGCTTTCATTGCCAATATGTTGATGGATTTCGAATTTCTTGTACTTTTGTCTCCCATTGTACCTCCAGAACATCCTTAAGTAGGTATACATAGGTAGTAAAACGAACATGCATTTATTAATTTACTTAATGTCCACCTTAAAGATAAAAAATGTTTAGGATTTAATGAATCAGGGATGAAGAGTAATACCTACTTGGTAATTGATGAAATGTCAACAAAAATTGATGATATCTCAACAAAAACATCCTGTAAACAGAAGCCAAGTTCTCTATGGCCATAAAAAGTTGTGGGATTAGCTTAGAAATACCTCTTGCAGTACTGAAAAAAGCGTTTGTACAAATTAGTTTAAAAGAACGCTGTTTAATTTTTAAAGAGTTACATGGAGGGCTAAATCATTCAAACTTGGCCGTTACTTTTATACCAATGGCCATGAAAGGTGTTAGGTAGCGGCCAAGTTTGAGTAATTTAGCCCACCATGTAACTCTTTAAAAATTAAATAGCGTTCTTTTAAACTAATTTTTACAAACGCCTTTTTCAGTATCGCAAGAGGTATTTCTAAGCTAACGAACTTGGCCGTATTTTGTTTGATCTCATAACTTTTTACGGCCATAGAGAACTTGGCTCCTGTTTACAGGATGTTTTTGTTGGGATTATGTATACCGTTATTGTTAGAGGGTATTTATAGTTAAATTCTGTTACGTTCATGTATGTAATATATTCTAGTAGCATAAAATGGATCAAATTACTTATTTAATTTTCTTAAATAAAAAAAATTCTCCCGGAAAGCCTAATGCTGCATTATATTCTTTTGCGTGCGGACAGTTTATAAACGTTTGTTCGTTCATGTCACGATGACTGCTTCACTTTAGTACCTTCTGCTACCTTCCCAAGATTAATATAAATATTTAGAAACATTATCCAGAGTGGGAAACCCGTAGATAAGAGCGTAGCGACCGCTCTGTTATTCCATCGAGATTAGTTCGCTTTGAATTCTTGCGAGAACACGATGGGCCCAAAAAGAAAGGAATCAAGTGTAGAAATGCGTTCTCAGATAATTACGCTACACGATGAAGGATATTCTATAAGGGAAATTGCAGGAAAAGTGGGAGTTTCTAAATCTTGTGTAAATTAGAGTGTTAAAAAGTACGTTATATTTTCTTCTCATCCACGTATCCACCGCGTGCTTTTATAATTGCGTTTAGCAGACATGGCATCCTGACTATTAATTTTTTCATTATTTCGCTGTCAATACGGTTCCATTCGGTTTGTAAAATTTCCCACAAATGTTTATCTGATTTTGAACAATGTGTTCTGACTTCTCTATCCAGGTGATCCCATAGTTTCTCTACGGGATTCAAATCAGGGCTTTGAGGTGACCAATCCATTACTTTTAAACCAGAAGTTTGTTTTAATTGCTGTAAATAGTCTCTACAGATTTTAGCAGTGTGTTTCGGATCGTTGTCACGCATAAATGTGAAGTTAATACCAATTATTCTCTGTCCGGATGGAATCGCCTTCTCAACCAAGATGTTTAGAAATGCTTTCTTTTTTAAAATCCGTCTATTTTGATTAGTTTTCCAGTCATGTTATTCCCAAAACATCTCCACACCATCACAGAAAGAATATAAAAGAATATAATGCAGCATTAGGCTTTCCGGGCGAATTTCTTTTTATTTAAGAAAATTAAATAGATAGTTTAATTCTACGCTACTAGAATATATTACATACACGCACGTAACAGAATTTAACAATAAATACTGTCTAACAATAACAGTATACAGGGTGCGGCACCTAAAGCAGGTCACCTGAATAAATCGCTTGCTTTTGAAGATAGAACAAAAAAGATCAGACCAAACTTACTTGATATTAAGGGGCTCGTAATCCGATGTCATTAATTTTTTTCTAGGTGAAGACGTCAAGGAGATACGAAGGTCAACTCTGTTTTTTTTAAATGGAACGGTATGGTTTTTTATTTACATTCTGATAGTGTATTTCAAGACGAATACAATGACCTGTTACGAAGGTCGTTCAAGGTCACGCAAGGTCAACTGCAATAGAAAATAAAATGTCTCAAAGCACTCTTCAAATACTTTTGTGTCTTCTCTGGTTGTTGGCATACTGCTCTTCCAAGTATTGGTAAGGGTCGCAGAACATAAATAAACATACCATCGCATTGTATGCTTACCTGTATCCAGAAATGTTATTAGTAGTTTGACTACCGACCAGAGTACGGCTTCGAAATATTCAATCCGAGTGTTCAATTTTCAAGAATGCGTTACACGATAGCAGAGAAAGTGCAAATGGTTATCATTTATGGCGAATGTCAAAGCGGTACGCGTGTATGGTGAAAGATTTACCGATCGTAATAGTCCTTCGCTTTCTGTCTTTGCAAACATTATAAAAAGGTTTCGAGAAACTGGAAATGTGGATAAGAAAAAACGCACTCGAGCCAAAAAAGCAACCGACGATGGAAACACGATAAACATTGTAGCAAGTGTAACACAAGTTGTAATACATGTTGGTACGAGGCAACTTGAACTCGAGAGTGGCATCGGTCAACGAAGTATTTTGCGAATACTCAAAGTTAACAAATTTCACCCATTCCACATTTCGCTGCATCAACAATTAAGTGAAAATGATTTTCAAAAACGTTTACAGTTTTGCGAATGGGGTCTACGGAAACTGCAAGACGATCAAATGTTCTTGAATAAAATTTTGTTTACGGATGAGGCCACATTTACAAACCACGGACAAGTTAACTGTCGCAACATGCATAACTGGTCGGTAGATAATCCACGATGACTACGAGAAGTGGACAAGCAGAGACCTTGGTCTGTCAACGTCTGGTGCGGCCTTCTTCGTAATAAAATAATTGGTCCATATTTCATCGATGGCACGCTAAATAGTCATAAATACGAGAGAATCTTAAAAGACGTTTTGCCAGAATTGTTAGAGGACATTTCACTGGACATGCGACAGTCCATGTGGTTCCAACAAGACGAATGTCCTGCTCGTTCAGCTCGAAACGTTACAGAATTACTGAACAGGACATTTGAAGGTCGTTGAATAGGTCGATCAGGAAGTAATAAATGGCCAGCACGTTCCCCAGACCTGACACCGCTAGATTTTTATTTGTGAGGAAAATTGAAGGAACAAGTGTACCGCGAAAAACCAACAACCACAGTTGATATGCAAGAACGTATAAAAAGAGCTTGCTCTGTAATGGATACAACTGAAATTTGTCAGGCAGTATCATCGGTATTGCAACGTTTTAGATTATGTCTCGGTGTTCAAGGTCGACATTTTGAACACTCGAAGTAGCAGCGAATACGTACATAACATGTTACATGTAAATCGTCGTAGCGTTCGAAGAGTGCTTTGAGACATTTTATTTTCTATTGCAGTTGACCTTACGTGACCTTGAATGACCTTCGTAATAGGTCATTGTATTCGTCTTGAAATACACTATCAGAATGTAAATAAAAAACCATACCGTTCCATTTAAAAAAAACAGAGTTGACCTTCGTATCTCCTTGACGTCTCCACCTATAAAAAAATTAATGACATCAGATTACGAGCCCCTCGATATCAAGTAAGTTTGGTCTGACCCTTTTTTTTTTCTATTTTCAAAAGCAAGCGATTTATTCAGGTGACCTGTTTTTGGTCATATATCACATATTTCATAAAAATGGTTAGTGTCCACATACTTTCGAGCGAGGGTGTATGTAAATGTCCACCGACCAGGTTTTACGAGTACAAAATTGATGTTGAACGCAGGTGCGAACGAGCGGTGTTAGAGTAAACCGTGCGTAACAAGCCGCGTTCCACGAGACGCGAAAGTGTAACGCACCGCGCCGATTGGTTTCATCCTTCTACAGCGTGTCTCAAAATTCCTTCAACATCCGGAAATGGGAGGTTCCTGAGATCATTTGAAACGATATTTTCCTGTGCAAACATCTCGTTCGCGACATTGTTTACGAGTTATTAACGAAAAACACGGACCAATCAGAGCGCGACTACAGCGGATTGATTCTGGTTCGGCCAATGGCGGCGCACAGTGGTCCGAATTGGAAACTCGTGACCCATTCGGCCAAAAATCGACTTCTAGATATCGACTTCTACCGAACGGATTCTTGTTTCTAAATGTCTTAGAAAGTTCTGTAAAAGGTTTAGAGAAAACAAGTCTCAAAGCCGAGCATTTTAGAAATGATGTTTTTTCTCCAGTGAAATTGCATTTCTTCTTCTAAGAACCTTGACGATTCCATTTAATATTTCGATTCGACGTTTATTTCTCGATAAAATGCATTCTTCGACGGTGAGAAATCATACCTTAAATTAATAATTACTGTATAGAATAGATTAATAAAGTAGAGCTGAAAAAATTATGAAAAATTTCTATGATTGTCTTTAATCGATAGTGGATATCTTCTTTCAAGTTCGGCAGAGTTCAAACTTCTATCATATTGGAAAATTTTCGGCATTCCTTCCCGTACAACATCCCTCAAATTTTTTTCCACGTTTCCCCCCTTTTGAAATTATTATTCTTCGAATGCATCGACGCTACATCGATCCCGCGCGCGGGATGGATGAAACTCCGCCAGGAACGAAACGAACGAACCAGTTTAACGAACTGTTTAGGTTACAGGCACTTCATATGTTTATGCTATTGCACAGATAAGCAGTTTTCGACTCTCTGCTCGCATTTGGACGTCTCAGAATCATTCGAGCCTTCGTAGCGAAATATTCACTGCATTTTTACGTTCTGGACGTTCAGAAAAGTTCTTGTTAAGTTTTTGATGTCAACGATAACACTAATGATACCATTTTTTTTAACCTGTCCACAGCCTGACATTTCCACATTATCCATTTCAAGTCGCATGCCGATATCTTTTACGATTTAAAAGTTACGCGAACATGGTTCACGATTTTCCAATGAAAAAATTATGATTATTATAAATTATTATAAAAAATATCTTTGACACGCTTGTGATGCGTTTTTACCTCTTCGATAATATTTGTATGTGTTGATTGCACGAAGATTTTTCGAATTTATGTATTACGTATTTCCTAAAACGTGACATGTGTGAAACATAAATATAAAAAATACATATTGTGAAAGTAAAAAGTAGTTTGTAAGATTATATTTAAAACAGTTTTTTTCAAATCGAAAATATCTATAAAAATTAATTAAAAAAATTATTGTTTAACAAATACAAAAAATATTTAATTACCTATAGTTAAAAATGACTATTTAAAAGATATTTTTAGTGAAAATTTCATTGCGATATCGCTACCGGTTCAAAAGTTCTAAGTAAATGGGTCACAATTTTCCAATCGGAACGCGATTTTACTGGCCAAAAGTCAAAATGTCATTGGATCTTTCTAAAAGTTGGTAATCAGATGTTTTTGGGGTCACCGATAACGAATCTGACATCAAAAATGAAAAATTCAAAATGGAGGGTTCAATACTATGCATATACAGCCTAGAAATTCGTTTTTCGTGGTCAAAATTAAAGAGACACATAGTATATAAGACAAAAATGTATAATTATATTTCCTATGTTAATTCTAAATTATTCAAATATTTCAACATCGGTAATTCGAATTCCTCTTCATCCGAATCTTCTTCATCGTCGGTTGATTCCGTATCAATCGTAGAGGATACAGACGCAGATGGTTTTTCTTCGATAGACGGAGAACATATTAGTGCTAACACTTTGGAAGGCAAATTTAATTTCTCATGATATTGTTTTTGTCTTCGATCGTTTAAAATTATTGTTGATACGAAAGGATCCGATGTTCCCATAGCCCTATAAAAATAAATAAAATAAAAATAAAACACCGCGAGACTTTACTTCTTAATTATCGTATAAACTACAGGTCTGCAGTTGGTTGCACCTGAAATTTATATGCTCTTATTCGAAATTGTTTGTACTTTCATATAAAACAAGTCTGATGCTTCACACTCTTAGACATTTTTTTTAAAGCCTTCCCAAAGTTTAAATTGTTAATAATACTGCAGCATTTGTACATGGATTAAATAATGCTGGGAAACTAATTAAATAATGAAAGTACGCCTATTAATGTATATAAAACATTTATTCAAACCCCGTCACATAATGCTCTATAACGAGTTCTAAGAATAATTAGTTCCACTTCGAATTTCAGAATTTTGTCTTTAGAACGTTACCCTCGGTTACACATTTATCAGAAATGGATAATATTTTAGATTTTGATGGTTTCAAGTATTGTTACTTTATAGCCAAAAAAGTTTTTCAAAATGTTGAACTTCGAAAATTGACTTTTTGCCAGTAAAATCGCGTTCCCGGCCAACTGTGCGACGCCACGCTAACAATAAGCAGGACCTGTCGCCGAGTCGGACTCCGTTCGTTGTAGCTGCGCTCTGATTGGTTCGTGTTTTTCGTTAATAATTCCTTAACAAAGCCACGTTCGCCATTTCTGCAAAGGAAAATGTCGTTTCAAATGATCTCAGGAACCTTCCATTTCCGGATGTTCAAGGAATTTTGAGACACCCTGTATATGACATGACCTTCGTTGCTCTTCTACGCATTCTCTGACGTGTACTGGGACACAGGTATATTATTCTTTCGTTGAACGGCTGTATTTTTCGGAGAACTCGATCTCCTCGAGGATATTATGCAACGAGAGGTTTTTCTGCATCGGCGTTACCGATCGGCAACAAAAATATCCACGACGCTCCGTCAATAACAAAAGTCTTACCGATTCTCGGAACGGTATAAGATAACTTAAAAATTACTGTCGTATTTATTATTTCTATTCATTTGCGTTTTTCTTTTTCTTTTTGGAAGATTTTCGTCACTCGAGGATACTTTGCAAATACAGTGGTACTTCGGTATACGACCTTAATCCGTTCCTGATGTTTGGACTTATACCAAACTAACCTTTCCCATAAGAAATAATATAAAAATGATTAATCCGTTCTCACGTAATAAAAAATCCTATTCGTATTACACCTACATTAATGGGGTTGTAAAGTAATTTAATCACTGTTTACACACATACATAAAATATTAGATTTTATTATAGATTTTTAAATTTAAACTCTGAATACAAAAAGAAACAAGTGATATTCTATTCTGTGAAATAAGAGTACCCTTGCAATAAAATCTGACATTCTTGTGTTTTTTCTTTCTCCATCTTCTGTCGGTTTTTCCTAGGCTCGGCAGGTTTGACTTTTTATTAAAAATCTGCCCAAAGAACTTTGTTTCTGTGTTCTTCTCAGGATGTTTCGAAAGTGTTACATTGT
>CM052195.1:1477774-1496227 GCA_028455805.1 Lasioglossum figueresi
AAAAGTCGTGTAAAACTACGATTTTCACAATTTTTAACCGCTTGCAGCTCGTGTGTATGCTAATCGATTTCGATGAAATTGTCAGCATGCGTGTGACTACTATAGATCTACAAAACATACATTTTAAACTTTCTTTAAGGGCCCAAATAAAAAAGTTTTAAAAAATGTCTTTTTTATTTTAGCACGTAACCTTGTAAATTATAATTTTTGGAAAATCTTTTTTGCATATCATTTCGTAAACCGAAGCTCCTAATTGATTATAACAAAACAGGTCGTTTGGTATAATTATAAAAAAGTTATTCTATTTTAAAAGGTGTACTAATACTTTGGACACCCACTGTATATATTTATTAGATTCTGCTCTGAATCTTCATCAAGACTTTGACACGATATTGTAGGACAGCTGGTTAATATCTGTAAATATTTTTAATCTGTCCTTTGATTTAAATTAGTCCATTGATTTAAAATCCGCAGTCTAGTCATTATTGCATCGAGCGTTGCAAGCCAGTTAATCGTGGTCTGTTCGTGATCGATGAAAAATTGAATTAGTCTTTCCCGATTCTTAATAAATGACGTATATTCCAGTACACTAAACTCAGACTGTGTGTCACGAACGCCCGGGGCTGCGGCAACAGTGAGTGTGTTTTCTGATGAAATAACGTTCTGACGAATGCGTCAGAACTACAAGTAAATTGATTCTTACGCGAATGCAAATTAATTTATACACTGCATCCGTTTCTTTCTTCAGAAGTCGCACGAATTCGTCAGAACACATTAATCGTGCGATCGTGTGATCCAGCATTGTGAAGATTGTAAATCTTTCTTCTGCAGAAATACATGGAAAATTGGTCTATTTAAAGATATATTTTTTAATATCATTCATCATGCATATATCAAAATGCTCGCATTGCCATTTTAAAGTACTCTCAAGATCGATTAAAGAATAAAATCAGTAAAATATACGTATTACTGCGGACGAAAAGGAGCCATGTACCAATTACTGCGTACCCATTACTGTGCGAATTAAAATTTGAAATGTACGAGCGTACGGAAACAAACTACGTAGCTAGGAATTAATTTAAATAAGTCCTGGGTAAAGTAACAAATCATTTTTTCATTCATTACATTTTAAATTGATAAACCTTTTATTCATTTTAACATCGTAGCATATGATATCATACAAATAATTAAATACATTGTTCGAATAAATGTGTGGGTAATATTTATTATCTTTAGTTCGAAGCTGTTTTGCCTTATTAAAAAGGCAAGAGACGATTCGCTTTATATTTCTATTGTATCGAAGTAGGTATCTAAATAATAATAAAACTTTTTGCCTTTGCAATTTAAAGCAGTATAAAGAATGTACAATCGTGTGAACAACAGTCCTTTAGTGATCGAGATAGAAGAAGAATGTTTCTTGTAATACAGAAATTATAAAAATATGAGAATGATCAACAATTTTGTATGAACAATTCTTATTGAATTATACAAATATATTCAGGACAAAATATTTGTTTTTACATATTTTAATTTCATTGGGGAAAAATGCGCAGTAAATCGTACACCCGCAGTAATGGGTACATTTATCCTAAATAGCTCCGTTAGGGTTGAAGATAGAAGAAAATGTTAGACAGAAAAGTTGTACTATTGAAGGAGACAAATATTGTGATAGAAAAAAATGTTCTGATTGTTATAGTTTTCAAGGTCTTTTGAAAGACATCGACGATTTTTAAATGGTACTATATATTTTTAAGTTTATAGTGTTGTGGTTGATGTTAAGACGAGTTTAATGATGTGGTACATTAACAGTATCCTTTAACAGTACAACTACATTTACCGTACAATCGAATGTTTAATGCTAACCGTACCAGCTACAAAATGTGTCGGATATACATTGTTTCATGAAAATGACAAAACTGAACTTTTCAGATTTTTCACAATTTTTATAATAATACAAAAAAAAATTTAGTGAATAATTTCTAATGGAAGCATCTTCGTAACTTCAATAATTGAAAAATAAAAAATGTGAAGCCGGTGGTTTGCCCGGTCGTGGTACGGTTAGTGTTGAAATTAACGTTTCGCCAAACGTTTACAGCCTTTTTTGTGCAGTTCAATTCATCGGAACACTCGTTCATTGTGACCACAGCCTAAATCGGTCTAGAGAAACGAAGAACGAAAAATAAGCAAGTCTCTCTTGAACAGAACGAAGTAATTAACGGATTACGTGCCGATCATTATCCACTTGGTGGCGTGTACACGCGCAAATGTGCTCGCGCACGCGAATCCGAGATCAATCTGAGTTTTTCGGGTTGTAAAAACGGTAACTAATTATCGGGCATTATTCATCTTCGTCCGTTTGTTTCCCTTTTGCCTTCGCACGGCGCGGCGTGATTCTACGGGACAACGCGGCCGCCATTGCTACGCGTTCCCCTTGAAATCGATCATCGATTGGACGCAAACCCCTTGGTGCTCGATTCGAGAGGGTGTACAGAGTGTATTGTAATAGGTGGGCAACGTTTCGAGGTTAATTTTAGGGCGTAAGAAACAATGGAGCGAAATGTCTCCAGTCTAACTTTCAGTAGGCAGTTTTTCTAGATTTACGGCAATGCCTCGATACTATGTGAAAAGATGTACTCGATATTTGTGAAAAATTCATACCCACCACTCCGTTTTCTATGAAACTTTTGTCAGCAAATTTGTGACATTTCTCTGATTGAAATGAAACGAAATATGACGGGATTCGGAACGTTTGCTTGTGAAATTGACGATGTATTCTCCTTTATCCGAATCCGTGTTTCGCTCGGAAGCAATTCAGTCTAAAGATCCACATACAGCGTTCTTTGGACATCTTTCTTTTGCAAGCAATCTATGCCAGACAATTTCGAACCTTTTACAAGTACTTTGGCAAACGGAAATAATACTTGCAAGTAGGGATGGGATCAAGTACCTCGCAAACAGGTTCAAACTTTGATTGATTAAATTCGAACTCTCTTTAAATACTTCGAAAAACAGAAATAGTATTCCTAAGTATAGTCGAACCTATGCCAGACAGTTTCGAACCTTTTACAAGTACTTTGGTAAACGGAAATAATACTTGCAAGTAGGGATGGGATCAAGTACCTCGCAAACAGGTTCGAACTTAGATTGATTGAATTCGAATTCTCTATAAGTACTTCGACAAACAGAAATACTACTCCTAAGTATACTCGAACGTATGCCAGACAGTTTCGAACCTTTTACAAGTACTTTGGTAAACGGAAATAGTAATTGCAAGTAGGGGTGGGATCAAGTACCTCGCACACAGGTTCGAACTTTGATTGATTGAATTTGAACTCTCTATAAGTACTTCGATAAACAGAAATACTTCTCCTAACTATAATCGAACGTATGCCAGACAATTTCGAACCTTTTACAAGTACTTTGGTAAACGGAAATAATACTTGCAAGTAGGGATGGGATCAAGTACCTCGCAAACAGGTTCAAACTTTGATTGATTAAATTCGAACTCTCTTAAAATACTTCGAAAAACAGGAATAGTATTCCTAAGTATACTCGAACCTATGTCAGACAGTTTCGAATCTTTTGCAAGTACTTTCGTAAACGGAAATAATACTTGCAAGTAGGGATGGGATCAAGTACCTCGCAAACAGGTTCAAACTTTGATTGATTAAATTCGAACTCTCTGTAAGTACTTCGACAAACAGAAATAGTATTCCTAAGTATACACGAATCTATGCCAGACAATTTCGAACCTTTTACAAGTACTTGGTAACCGGAAATAATACTTGCAAGTATATTCGAATCTTGGTCGAACAGATTCGAAATTTTTATGAATAACTACTATGCAGTTCTGATTTCCAAGATTCGAGTATTACTTGTGTAAGATTCGATTCTTTTCAACATCGAAGTACTTAAAAATATCTTTTCGAAAGTTGTAAGTACTCATTCCGAGGTTCGATATCAGTTTGTATAAAATGAATACTTTTCAAATATAATCGTTGAAACATTATTACTTTTAATTAGTAATCGAAACCCATGAAATGAAACTTGGTTACTGAAATTGACTCGGATTCGTGAGTGCATATTGAACTTGATCTCATCCCTACTTGCAAGTATATTCTAATCTTGGTCGAACATATTCGAAACTTTTATGAATAAGAACTATGCAGTTCTGATTTCCAAAATTCGAGTACTGTTTGTGTAAGATTCGATTCTTTTCAACATCGAAGTACTTAAAAGTATCTTTTCGAAAGTTGTAAGTACTCATTCCTAGGTTCGGTATCAGTTTGTATAAAATTAGTACTTTCAAATATAATCATTGAAACATTATTGCTTTTAAATAATCGAAAACCCATGAAATGAAACTTGGTTATTGAAATTTACTCGGATTCGTGAGTGCATATTGAACTTGATCCCATCCCTAATGGTGACTGTAATATTTTTATTTGCATTCTTTTTCTACACTATCATCATTAACACTAGACCTACCGACCATCAATTTGCTAATGCGTATGGTATTATAGAAATAACATGATTCAATTTATTTACATTTTGTTCGATTTTTAATATAATATACAGGGTGTTTCGTCTAAAACGGGACACCTAAATATCTGCTCTATCTCTGATAATACAAAAAATGTTTCTAACGTAATCTAAATGGTTTCAAAAGACGAATCAGATGGAAGAATCGTTTTTTATGAATTCTAATTTTTTAATCGTTTTTTCACGGTCACTCGTGTTTTTTTACATATGTACACACATTTTTTGTTGTTGTATGTTATAGCAAACACATTATTGTGCATTCATCCATGTTTAATAGCACAAACTTGAAATGACCGTGTACTCTACAATTTGCTAATTATTGCAGAACTTACTTTCAGCGACAATTTCAGATTTCAACTGTAACAGAAATTCGACCATGAACTTGAACTTGTAAATAAATACATTGTATCGTTCCTCTGTGTCGATAGAGAGTGAGAGAGATATGTATTTAAGAGTTTGCTCGCTGCTAGATTTCTCGGTGTATCGACAAGCGATCCATAATGCGTTATTCAGGACACGAGAAAATTCAAATGGTTTTAATTTACGGTGAAGCTCGAGAGTGTCTAAGAGAATCAATACAAATTTACAAAGACATATTTCCAGAACGTTCTTGTCCATCACGTTCCGCATACTCAAATATTGTTAAAACATTTTGCGAGACTGGTAGCGTCAACAGAAACATTCGTGCGAGACGTAAGACTGTTACTCGTGAAGCAATTGTGAACAATATCATCGCTAAAGTTAATCAAAACTCGCATGTTAGTAAAAGGCAACTTGGACGTGAAACCGGTATTAGTGTGACAAGCGTATTCCGGATTCTTCGTTCACAAAAATTTCATCCTTTCCATTTATCTTTTTACCAAGAGCTCCATGGGAAAGACTTTGAAAACCTCGTACACTCTTCTCAATGGGGTATACGGAAATATGAAAGCGATGAAATGTTTTTCCAAACAGTATTGTTTACGGATGAAGCATCCTTTACAAATCATGATCAGGTGAACCTCAAGAATATGCATTATTGATCGGTTGAAAATTCACGACGGTTTAGACAACTCGATAAGCAGAGACCATGGACCATAAATGTCTGGTGTGGTATTCTAAATAATAGGATAATTGGGCCGTATTTTATCAACGGTACGCAAACTGGGCAGAAGTATGCTGAATTTTTAGAACATATTCTATCAGGTTTATTATAAAATGTAGCATTTAGGGACCGTCTAGTATTATGGTATCAACACGATTGGTGTCAAGCACACTTTTCCCGTATCGCGACAGGTGTCCTCAACGAAAAATTCCCAAATCGTTGGATTGGACGCAATGGACCTGTATCATGGCCGGCTCGTTCACCCGATCTCACCCCACTTGATTTTTTCTTATGGGGGACATGAAAGGGTACGGTTTATCAAGAGCAGCCCACAACGCCAGAAAATATGAAGGAACGAATAATTGCTGCATGTGCTGATATGAAACCTGAAATCATCGAAAGAGCTGTACAATCTGTCGTTTCTCGCCCCACGAAATGTATCACAACGGAAGGATATCGTTTCGAACATTTATTACAGTAATAAATGTGATTATTTACAAGTTCAAGTTCATGGTCGAATTTCTGTTACCGTTGAAATCTGAAATGTCGCTGATAGTAAGTTCTGCATTAATTAGCAAATTGTAGAGTTCACGGTCATTTCAAGGTCGTGCTATTAAACATGGATGAATGTACAATAATGTTTGTTATAACATACAACAAGAAAAAATGTGTGTATATATGTAAAAAAACACGAGTGACATTGAAAAAACGATTAAAAAATTACAATTCATAGAAAACGATTCTTCCATCTGATTCGTCTTTTGAAACGATTTAGATTACGTTAGAAACATTTTTTGTATTATCAGAGATAGAGGAGATATTTAGGTGTCCCGTTTTAGACGAAACACCCTGTACATTGGAGTCAAAAAATGTATTCAATCGGTTCCCATGAAAACACCTTTACAATGTCAATTGTCAAATAGAAAATCTAAAATGAGTCATTCGATTCCTTGTGGTAGGTTTAGTGTTAAAAAAGTTCACGTCTTTTTAAAAGTGTTCCAATATTATTGTGGCGGACTGTACATCGAGACATCACCGTATTCGTAAAATTTATAAAAATTATCTATTGAAAGTGTGAAGGTAAAAGAAAGTTAAAATTATTTAACCTTGAGTGCATATTATAGTACATTACGTATTTATATAATAAAAAGAGAAAGGAAATGGTTTATTGTTGAACACGAGGTTTACAAATTATTATTCATACGATTATCAATTTTCAGTATACTTAATTGTGCAAATGCATGGAGATGCCCAGGCATCTTCAAACTGAATTTATTTCACGCATCCTTATAAATAATTAATGCACGAAATCCGTGGCTTTGATTAAAGGCTACAGTGTTGCGGCATAATTAATTGCAAATAATTACGCGGGTTTGGTTTGCTAATACCGATAGTATCCTGAAAGAAGACCACCTACTTTACGCATCCTGTGCACACACTGTGTTCCTTGATTTTAATATAAACACTTTAATTAGTGTTCCATCGCTCAAGGCTTGTGAAAGTTCTCGGACGTAGAATAAGACCACTTCTACCGTTAATTAAAAGAATGCGCGTTAACAAGCACACACGCGAGTCGATTGATAACAAATCCTACATCACTGGCATTAAACTACGAACGCTGTAACGTAATAATGAATTGAGGAACGCATAAAGTCGACGCGTTACGACGACGTACCCTGGAAACATGAACTCTCGTCCTTATTTCCCGAAATTCAAGCTTCTGCATTCGGCGATCGCGTCGAGCAATTTATTATGGAA
The DNA here is from genome assembly GCA_028455805.1 of Lasioglossum figueresi. NCBI lineage: Eukaryota > Metazoa > Arthropoda > Insecta > Hymenoptera > Halictidae > Lasioglossum > Lasioglossum figueresi. Next base: position 1,485,159 of record CM052195.1, read on the forward strand.
TGCAGAGGATTAAGTATCGTATTAATGGGGAATGCAAAGGCTTAAGAAGAAGCAAGAAGCTAAAAAACAATACTCGGCGTACAAGGCGACCGCACGTAATGAAATAATGATGTTACAACGCGCGTCGAGCGATCTTTTAATGCGTGTTCGAAGATTCGCGGTCGGGGCGCGTCTTCATTTTCTTTCACGGAGCCGAACGACTTTCTCACGACTTCAACGCATTAAGAAATAATTTATTTTATTTAATTCACGATACCGAGAGACCGCACATACCGCGCGGGACACCCGGTGAGAGAGAGAAACGATCGTCGATGATCTCGCGGCGACGATTCAGTTCGGATTACCATCGTTCTGGATCACCTTGACAAGCGTCGAGACGCAATTTCCTCGGGCCTGCATATCGTTTTGATCATTTATTTTTGTGAAAATTCAATTCCGTGCAAATAGAAGTTCCACCGTTGCCTTCTGTCGCGGATTGCTCGCGAAAAAAACATAGTTCTTATTCAAAATTAATCATTCGCCCAACTGTTAACAAAAGTTTTCAAATTTGATCTTTGAACGTGTTTGAACGAACCCCACTAACCAACATCTCACTGCATCCGCAATGATGCTCGTTTGCTCCTAACTATCATGTTTTCGTTTTTTTTTTGGTTTTCCTGTTTTCTTTCAATATACAATATACATACACATACATGTACGTCTAGATTTTGTTTAAATTTGATGTGTGACTAGTTTCGGTTTGATACATGGTGCCTGCTTGGATTTAGCCGAACCCGGTTCGTTTTCGAGGACCGAGAGGATCCATCGATCGCGACGATCCTCCCTCGGCCGATAAAACGGACGAACAAACGAGCAGAACGAAAGACGAGAGATATCGCATCGTTTTCCGTTTTCGATTTTTTTACTTTTTTGTCATTTGGTTTGATCTCTACGATGTCGCGTCGAGAGCAATCATGGGATTTCAGGGACGACGATCTGCTACCACTGGCTACCCCCACTGTGTCAGGTATCGCAAACGAGTGTTGAGTTGCACGGTGTTTTTTTTTCTCTCTTCTACCCTTCTCCCTTTGAATTCTTAACAGTACACTTTGATTTCATACCGTTTGAGCTTCTTGATTTTCATGAGTTTCAGTCTTTCCCTTCCTTTTTTTTCTCTTTATTTCTTGTGAAACGTTTGTTGGAGTTTGTTTAGTGACCCAAGCCGCGAAACGTTTCTCGCGAGACAGTCCATTTTGTAGTTGACTAATACCTAAAGCAGGTCTGGGCAACTGATCGCGTTACCGGATCGAGGGGGTCCCATGAAAATCGCCGACACTGGTTTCACCGACAATATTTCACTGACTTTTGGCCGACAACGGTTTTAGTCGACAACAATTTTACTCGACAACAATATTATCCGATTGTAACATCGTTTCTAAAGACGGTGCTGACATTCTTTTCTTTAACTATTCTGAAACCTTTGTATTCAAATACAATTATTACTAGACAGCGGATCTTTATGCATTTATGAAGAAATTGGTAGGGAAAAATATAAGACAGTGCAAGATTCTACATATTTGAGAATATTCTAATATTGTTTTTAAAGTAAAAAGATCATTAAGGGGTGAAATTAATTTTTATTTTATTCCTGCTTCCCGCAATTAATGTAGAACATTTTTATTTTGCATACAGATCCGCAGTCTAATTATTACACTACAGTGATTCTTCAATCGGTGTCCAACAGCCGTGTTCTGCACGGACGGCGATGGTGTAGAGACACTATTTTTTAATGACTGCGTCTACCGCGCCGAGACTTCAAACGAGAGCCCGAACATGGAGAAAAATAGAATGAAATACGGATCTCGTGGCCGAAGCGTGTCGCCGTCGCCGGCACAGTTGAAAGGCCCGCGAGTTCTCACAATGTAATGGCAATGATAGAATTGTTTATTTTTCATTATTTTTTTATGGAACTTTCACTACCTTATTTATGGCATTTTTCGGATTAAAATGACACCAAACACGATATAATTTAGCCTTTATTTACTCTACATGTTAACAGAGCCGGATTAAGCTCAGTAGCAGAAGTAGCAAATGCTACGGGCCCCGCGCTTGCAACAGAAAAAGCCCTGGCTACTATTAACAGATATTTCTGCCAAAAAAGGTCTTTCATTGTGTTTTATTTTATTATCATGCAAAACCTAGGGCACCCAGGTAACATTTGCTACGGGTCCCGCGCTAGCTTAATGCGACCCTGCATGTTAAGCATAATTTATAATTTATCATACAGTAAATACAGTTGAAATTGCATCGTGTTTGGTGTCATTCTAACCAGAAAAATGCCAGAAATGAGGTAGTGAAAGTCCCATTCAAAAATAATGAAAAATGAACAATTCTATCATTGACATTTTACTGTGAGAACACGCGGGCCTTTGAACTGTGCCCGCGACGGCGACTGTCCGCGTCTCTTTCTTTCCCATACGCTGTTATTCGTTCCGTTCGAAACTTCCATCGTCGATTAAACCACTAAATACAGTTAAAATTATATCGTGTTTGGTGCCATTTTAATCAGAAAAATGCCAGAAATAAGTTAGTGAAAGCCCTATAAAAAAATAATGAAAATTAAGAAGGTTAAACATTTGGACCCATTCGAGTCAATGTTGTGGTGTTCACACGGTATTGGAGTGGGTAGGCACTGGACTGCGATTGCACTGGCGACCCCGGACACAGATTAAAGAATTACTGTATAAGAAGAATTAGACATACAGTGAAGTCGCGTGTACTGTCCGGGGTCGGGTATGCGATCACTGTCCACTGTCGGCCAACTCTGCGCCGCGCTGCAGGGCGGCGATGATCGATCTCGGTTCGGGTATATCGGTGTAAACACCACACATTGACACCATGATTCGAATGTACAAACTTCTTAATTTTTATGATTTTTTTATGGGACTTTCACCAACTTATTTCTAGCATTTTTCTGATTAAAGTAAGACCAAACACGATATAATTTCAATTGTATTCAGTAGCTTAATCGAGGATGGAAGTTTCGAACGCAACGAAGAACAGCGTATGGGAAAGAAAGAGAACAGTTCAACGGCGCGTGTTCTCAGATTGAAATGGCAATGATAGAATTGTTTATTTTTCATTATTTTTTAATGGGACTTTTACTACCTCGTTTCTCGCATTTTTCTGATTAAAATGACACCAAACATGATATAATTTCAACTGTATCTAGTGTATGATGAATTATAAATTATGCATCACACGTAGACTAAATATGGGCCAAATTATATCGTGTTTGGTGTCAATTTAATCAGAAAAATGCGAAAAATAAGCTAGCGAAAGTTCGATAAAACAATTACGAAAAATAAAGAGGTTTTTGTACATTCGATTAGTACTATTAATAGTGGTTCACACCGATACACTTCGGCCACGAGATCCGTATTTCATTCTGTCCTCTATGTTCGGCTTTCTTTTGAACTCTCGGAGTGGTCGGCGCGGTAGACGCAGTCATAGAATACTCTCCGTGCAGAACACGGCTGTTGGAGAGTAAACGCGACTTTACTGTGGTCGGCTAACGTTGTCGACAAACGATGTTATTATCGAATAATACCGTTGTAATACTGTAATAAAGTTATTGTTGGTTGCATCTGGAGTCGGCGAAATATTGTTGGTGAAAACGGTGTCGATGAAACCTGGGGTGGTGCTTTATAAACACGTCACCTGAATAACTCGCTTACTTTTCAAGATAGATGACAATGCATCAGATCAAACTTACTTGGTATCGAGGCGCTCATAATCCGATGTTACTAATTTTTTTATAGGTGGAGACGTCAAGGAGTTCTAAAGGTCAACTCTGTCTTTTTTCAAATGTAACGATATGATGTTTTATTTACATTCTGGTACAGTGTTTCCAGACAAATAAAATAGCCTATTATTGAGGTTATTCAAGGTCAGTCAAGGTCAACTGCAATAGAAAATAAATAACATGTTATTCACGTACTCGCTGCTAGTATAAGTGTTCAAAATGACGACCTTCAACATGGATATGTAGTAACCAAACCTGACAATTCCGATGGCACTGTCCGATGAATTTCATTTGCATGTATTACAGAGCAAGCTCTTATTCAAGCATAATTTTGCATGTCAACAAAAAATAGAACTTTAGAGTTGTCAGAATATTACAATACCGCACTCTAATCGGTAGTTAAACCACGTACTAATAACATTTGTGGATACAGATAACTGTACAATGTGATTGAATGTTTGTTTATGTTCTGTGACCTTCGTCAATAATTACAAGAGCGGTATTCCAACAACCATAGAACAAAAAAGTATTTGAACAGTGCTGCGAGACGATTTATTTTCCATTGCGGTTGACCTTAAGTGACCTCGAGAGCCCTTCATAATAGGTGATTGTATTCGTTTTGAAACACTGTGCCAGAATGTAAATAAAAAACCATACCGTTGACCTTAATATTTTAACGTCTTCACCTATAAAAAGATTAGTAACATCAGATTATGAGCGCCTCGTTACCAAGTACGATTGGTCTGATGCATTTTCTTTCATCTTCAAAAGCAAGCGAGTTGTTCAGATGATGTGTCTATACCGCCCCACCCTGTATATAGTGGGCCAAATGCTATAAGCAGGACCTACGTGACGTCACGAGGCTATAGTATAGTCTAATCCAGTGACGTCGCGATTCGTGATCCTATCATGTATTCTGCCACGATCCTACGGATCCTGACGTCACTGATTGCCCCACTATTGGTACGTTGGTGGGACAGTTGTCTCGTGACGTCATTTTTTATTTTTTGCAGCAACGCTACTCACGAGCTGCCATCGTTCGAGCCGCTACCCCCTTTTTTTAAGGGCGGTGGCAGAACCGGATTAAGCCCAGTAGCAGAAAAAGCCCTGGCTACTATTAACAGATATTTCTGCTAAAAAAAGGCCCTCGTTGTGTTTTGTTTTATTACCATGCAAAACCTAGGGCCCCCAGGTAACATTTGCTACGGGTCCCGCGCTAGTTTAATCCGGCCCCGGGCGGTGGGGGAATGCATTTACGCACACCCTCCCACAGGTGATAGCTGGGAGGGTAGTGTGGGACTCGGCACCCCCTCAGATGGCGTGCGGGGGAATCGGGACTATGCGAGAGTTCACATATCCCTACCATTATCCACTAAAACCCCACCGCCCAAGGCCCGAAGGGCCCGTGTCGCCTCGTAGGCATTCGGGGCTAACGAAAGTTGCGAGACCTACTGTTCGCATTGTTTGTACTGCGCAACCTCTCCACCACGGACCTCGATCACACCTGTTCTTGTCCACAATTCGAGCCGCTACCCCCACTGCTGCGTTTGCGCGAGTCGGAGCGCGGTAGAGGGGGTAGCTGCTCGAGCGTTGACAGCTCGTGAGCAATCAGTTGGCCAGGCCTGACCTAAACAGTGAGGGCTACAATATAACGAGGTTTGTTCGAGAACGACGCTTCAAGTTAGCACTTAGATTGCAGTAAGTACGAAGAGGAACACGCAATCGACACTGTGCGAGGTAATTCCGGTATTACGGTTTTTGGAGAATCATTTCTACTTCTTGAATGTCTGATTCTTCGAAGTGAATCCTGGCTTGTTTTAAGCTGCCGTAGAAACTGTGAACATTTTTTAATAACAACATGTTTACTTTCCTCGATATCAGTGCTCGCGGAGTTACCTAACCGGATCCACCTTGGCTCTCTGCACATATTGTACTCATTTAGGCTAGCATTGTAAGTTTTCATGCGTGTAAATGGATTTCAGAATATTGGTGAAAAATGATCCACAATTTTTATCAAAACTTCACTGGTTTGTGTCTTATAACAAACAATTCCTTTTTAAAAATTAATCTTTCTCGTGTGACTTTGAGTTTATGAATATTACAGCTAACATTCTACAGCCTGTTCATGCTCATCAAACCTTGCAATTTCAGCCTAACGAGGAAAGATATTCAATCGACACGAGCCGATGAAACTTGAGCAGTTTTGATGAAACTTGTGTGAGAAATAATTCTTAGAAAAATATTCCACCCATCTTTTCTTTTTATAGAATACACAATATTTTTCTAAGACGCGTCCTTCGCATACAGTGAATCCAACACGTATTTATCTGAACACTAAATTTCGCACTCTCGTTAAATTGCCGACATTTAAACCGTAATCATTTTCTTGAAGAAAATAGTACAACAATAAATTTCGACTCATTTCACGGTCCACGATATCAGTAAAAAATTGCACAAAATGTTGGCGATTATAATCGTCAATATAATATAACAATTTGTGTTTTATTATCAATCCGGGCACGAACTTTCGCAATCATCTAACAGCAGCTTCAAGCTATAACCTTCACTTTGCGTATAGGGGTATAAATGCACCTCAGACTAATAAAAACGTACATGAAAAGTTATCGAATGAAAAATTTCCAAAGCGCCCTCTTAGGAATTTTATCTGCGACATACTTCACAAAAAATTCAAATTATTTTTATTTACAGAGAATTTTCCTATATTATATTAAACTTTCCAATCTTTTCGTACCTACCATCGTGAAAATCAATAAAATTTCACCAATACTTACGCAGTCAATGTTTTTTCTTTACATTTTGCACTGAAAACGTGTAGGTGTCATTACACCCCAGTACAGGATTAATTTTCAAAGTCTTTTGATAGTTTAACTAGCTGTGGCTGCAAGTAAAAACAAATACTACCTAATAGGACTATGAGGACAGTTTTATAAATGTAATGTATTTATTAAATTTTTCTTTGTGCATGATCGCATATGTATGTACGCAGAGTGAATGTTAAAACGAATCCAGATTTATAGTTGAATTATCTCTTCCCACGAGAAGATTACCGTTCGCCGAGAATCTGAAATTCAGCGTTCGAATTCGTCTGGGATCCGCTATGGGTTTCATCGAAATCCTGTGCAATTTGAACGTGCGCCTTTGTAGGACAGTGAACCTGTCCCTCGGCGAATCGGGAAAAGAGGATCCAGGTGTAAAAAGATGAGAAAGCAGAGCCTGTAATCTTATCGTTCTACCGGCGAATGAAAATCGATATGCAGTCGAGTTCCTCCCCCGGAAGCAACGTTGCCGTGCGCCCCAGTCGTTTCTTTTCCCAACGAGAGTATTCGAACACTGGGGTGCGCAAGAGCATGATCATCGTCATCATCCCCGTTCCCTCCTTTTGTGAAAAAAAAAAGAACCAGACCCCGCCCTCCCCGAACGACAAACTGGTTTGTCTCTTTTATCTGAAACTGGTGCAAACTCGGCTTGAAGGTGCGTGGATAAACAGCTGTCGTCGTCACAGCCCGAGCCGCTCATCTTCTGCATGACGAGCGTCTCGCGGAACACGACCTTCGTCATCGAGTGCTGCAAAGAGGATTTTTGCAATCGGGATCTGAAACCTCAGCTGCACCCCCGCAAAGAAGGTATAGTCCATCGACCTGGAAGTAGCGAACACTCTGCAGGTGGCTCAGGCTTTTGCTGCAGCGCTCTTATTTATATCTATCACTGTCCTGTATCTCTGTCTCTCTATCTCGCACTGTCTCTCCAGTCTATCTTTATCTTTATTTACTTATCGTGTTTCGGTAAGTTACGCGTCCACTTTCAAACAATCATTCCTCCTCGGCATACCGAGGAGATATCGCCACCGTGTCTCCGAACCACGTGATTTTAACTATTGGCGACACTTTCGGAATTTTTTTCAAGTCTATCCTCCATGGCTAAGGATTTTCTAACAACGTAATCTCTTCATTTCGGTACTATTAATAGGCTTCCGCTGGACAATCCGTTTGATTCCGATGTTTTAAGTGAAAGCAGTTCTTGGGCAAACTTTACTTTACCGGATTCAACATTTTTGCCTTTCTCCTATAAATGATTATGTATTTGGTATGTACTCCAGTAGATTTGTACCCGGAGAACCTGCAGATCGAAGTTTCGATCCTGTAGGATCAATGGTTCAGGAGTTATGGTTGCTTAAAGTTGAGCAATTTGCAGTGTTTTTGACTGGGGACGTGATATGTTCCCCCACTACCCATTAAAAAACCTCACTCACCCGGGACAGTCGATCGACTGCCCCTCTACTATCTTATTATGCCCGAGATATTGGAAGAACGAAGCCCAGCTGTTCGCATTTCTCTCAGCTTCTTAACTGCGGGCTTTTCTCCACTCTTGTTCTTATCTTCAAGACCTAACCCAGACCTAATCCAGACCAGTTAAAACGCAACATCGTGGCCATGGCTTCTAAAATTCAAACAACAATCGCAATACTCGCTCTATATTATCAGCATTAACGCGTGCCCGTGCTGCCATCTAGCGCTTCTGCTCGGCGGCGCGCGATCGTCACTATAAACCAATATGGCGGCGCGCTTATCAGTCAAAAGCACTGCAAATTGCTCAAATTTAAGCGGCCATAACTTCTGAATCATTGATCCTACAGGATCGAAACTTCGATCTGCTGGTTTCCCGGGTACAAATCTATTCGATGACATACCCAATACACAATAATTTATAGAAGAAAGGCAAAAATTTTGAGTCCGGTAACGTAAAGAGCAGCCTAGTTCTTTGATTATGAAACTATTGTTATCGAATGGGACTCGAAGTTGCTCTTGTTTAAGGAACTTCGTATATTATCTGTGTGGAGGATGAAAATTCACCAGAGTGATCACAGTTTTTGTGTTTAATCGGCGACACAAAAATGTTGTCTTAAGTGGACACGTAGCGTTAATGTTGGAACTTGTATCTCCGTTTTTCGGGTGCTGATTCTTTAGTAGATTGAAAACCATTGTATATATATATTTTAGGAGAACACGTAGTTAATTAAGGTAGTGAAAATTCGTACGCTATTGTCGAATGTCCACAAATTTTTCTTCAACGCTTTTCCTTGGCACCGTAATCCTGGCGATGCCGATATACCGACCGTACAGCATTTATATTTTCATCCCTACACATCTCCGACTCTTCCACATTATATTCAATAGATTATTAATACAGATCACATATTTTAGTACATTATTATACGCATATTTACACAGGGTGAGTCACCTCACCTAAGACGAGCCATATGAATAACTTCTACATTTTTCAGATAGGAAAAAATGTTTTAGCCAAAAGTTCTACATTTTTCAGATAGGAAGAAAGGTTTCAGCCAAAAGTTGTTTGCTTTCTAGGGACCCATTTCTAGGGGTCTACATAACTTTTTTCAGATCGAGGCGTTTAGCAAATTTGAAAGGTTAATCTAGTTATTTTAAATGAAACCATATATTTTTGAACTCCTACGATTGTAGCCCTTTGCGAGACAATTTCAACGATATAGTCATTCAACGTCGTAAACTTTAAAATGGATGAAAAACAGAAATTTATCGTAAGTGCTTATGAAATGGAATATTCGCATCAGTTTCAAGTTACAGAAAATGTAGTCTTAAGGACTGAGTGTCCTAGACAGACGACACTCGCGCGTGACTGCACACAGTCACCACCGTACACTCACACGCCGCTAGATCACGCATACGTACGCGAGGATTGCAAGGGTCCGGGATTCCACTCATGATTTCTCAATAATGGAAAGACGGGGTTTCTTAGTAGTCAAAATCTCTAGATGAAAGATCGATCTAGGGAGCTATTTGCCCCAAATGTTCTACTTTTACGTTTACGACGCGTAATTCTCATTATTCGGCAGCATATCGACAGCCACGATAGGCGGCAGCACCGTCGCCTGTCCATTGCCTCTCGCGGTTCCGCGACATGCTGCCGAATAAAGAGAATTACGCGTCTTAAAGTTCAAAGTAGGACTTTTCAGGCAACCAGTCCCCTAGATTGATCTTTCATCTAGCGCTTTTGGCTACTAAGAAACCCCGTCTTTGAATTATTGAGAAATCAGGAGTGGAATCCCGGATTCTTGCAATCCTCGACAGCCACGATAGGCGGCAGCACCGTCGCCTGTCCATTGCTTCTCGCGGCTCCGCGACATGCTGCCGAATAATGAGAATTACGCGTCTTAAAGTTCAAAGTAGGACTTTTAAGGCAAATAGCCCACTAGATTGATCTTTCATCTAGCGCTTTTGGCTACTAAGAAACCCCGTCTTTGAATTATTGAGAAATCAGGAGTGGAATCCCAGATTGTTGCAATCCTCGACAGCCACGATAGGCGGCAGCACCGTCGCCTGTCTATTGCTTCTCGCGGCTCCGCGACATGCTGCCGAATAATGTGGAATTATGCGTCGTGAACGTAAAAGTAGAACTTTTGAGGCAATTAGCCCCCTAGATTGATCTTTCATCTAGCGCTTTTGGCTACTAAGAAACCCCGTCTTTGCATTATTGAATAATCAGGAGTGAAATCCCGGACCCTTGCAATCCTCGCGTACGTATACGTGGTCTAGCGCTGTGTCGTTTGCTTAGGAGACGCAGTCCTTAAGTGTTTCGGCAAATTTTGTTTACGTTTACATTCGCTCATGAGTACTCTCCGTTTGAGAAGTCATGGCACTTGATCTTGATGACGAGAAGTCAGGACGGCAAGAGTACTCTTGCAAAAAGTTGACCTTCTAATCTTATAAGCACCTCCAGTTGAAGAAAGTTATGTATACCACGTAATGGGCCCCCAGATACCAAACAACTTTTGTCGGAAGCATTTCTTTCTATCTCAGAAAACGTAGAAGTTATTCAGGTGGATTGTCTTAGGTGACTCACCCTGTATATGCATTCTTCGCTACGAATAATAATAATAACGAAAATCGAGGTGGTAATATCTGTTGAACCACCCTGTATACATATTATTCTCTTCCTGTCCTTATGAACCACGTAAGGGTAATCCGAAAAGTGGTCCTCATACACTTAGTTCAGAATGGTGACCTTCATAATGTATGTCAAGGTCATCAAAAAAAGGTGAGAATGTCCCTATTCCGAATACTTACCAATGCTTTATTTTATTGTTTGCATTTCTCCTGAACAGAGTTGAGCTAATTCAGTTACATTGTAATTGAATTACATTGTATTTCAATTATATAGTAGTTCAACTACGTCGTAACTGAATTACATAATTCAAACCTTTCAATTAATTAAATTACTAATTATT
>CM052195.1:1518085-1541978 GCA_028455805.1 Lasioglossum figueresi
TTCTGTATTGATTCGAGGAAGCAGAAGTTAAATGAAAATTCAATTCGTCCCTTAATAAATCTTTCTCTGTTTAATATTTCACCTAGAACAAAAATATTCTGTATTGATTGGGGGAAGCAGAAGTTAAATGATAATTTATTCCATCCCCTAATAGTTATTTCACATTGAAAAGAACATAACAATGTTTTTGGATTTTTAAAATCTTTCACTGTTTTATATTTCACCTATAACAAAAATATTCTGCCGTGATTGGGGGGGAAGTAGAAGTTAAATAAAAATTTATTTCATCGCCTAATAGTTATTTCACATTTAAAACAACATAACAGTGATTTTATATTTTAAAAATCTTTTATTGTTTCATATTTCATCTAGATCAAAAATATTCTGCACTGATTCGGGGAAACAGAAGTTAAACGAAAATTCATTGCATCGCTTAATTGTTTTTTCACATAGAAAACAACGTAACAATGTTTTTAGATTTTTGAAATCTGTTACTGTTTTTTTTTCTCTTCTAGACAATTCCTTCATAATGATAGAAAGATCCGTGGTCTAGTAATAGTATTGATCAGGGTCAAACGTGGGAATTCTGCGCAGCATAGGGGTTGCATATGTAAATTTCTTGTAAAGATATTTCAAATTTTAAAGGGAGTTTAAGAAAGTATAGTGGAGTGTCTCTATTATCCGAGGTATGTTTACGGTAGAGTCATTTTTTTCTAATGTTTGACAGTGTAAATAATCACATTTCATAGCGCCGCAAAAAGGAAAGGGTTGGTTGGCAGAGAAATCTTAACCTGGTGACATTGATGGTTCGGCAAATGGTATAGTTATGATTAGATTGCGGATCTTTATGCAAAATAAAAATGGTCTGCGTTGATTGCAAGAAATAGAAACCACATAGACTGCTATTTCCTCCCTTAATAATTTTAACAGATGAGAAATCATATATCGACATTTTCAATTTTCAAAATTTTCCTACAATATTGAATTTCATCTACTCAATTATCCTAGAAATGCATGCAGATCCGCAGTCTAGTTATGACGATCGGTTGTATCTTTGTCGAAAAGTAGATTGTAATCGATAGATGAATAACATTGTTTTTCTATTTTTAGATAACGGCACGTGGACTCAGCTATGGTTGATCACGGATTATCACGAGAAGGGCTCGCTGTTCGATTATCTGAACAGATCGACCGTGGATACCAATGGCATGATCAGGATGGCACTGTCGATCGCTACCGGGCTGGCGCATCTTCACATGGAGATCGTCGGCACGCAGGGGAAACCCGCGATCGCTCACCGTGATCTGAAGTCAAAAAACATTCTCGTGAAAACGAATGGTACATGCGCGATCGGCGATCTCGGATTGGCCGTCAGGCATGACGTAATTACAGATACCGTCGATATCCAGCTCAATAATCGGGTCGGCACTAAACGGTACATGGCACCCGAGGTAATTTGAAAGTAAAAACGATAATCTACTCCCGACTGTGCCAGGCTAATATTCATCAGCGCGCTTGTGCTTTTCCAGAATCGTCTTTCTAGCCAAGCGTTTCATCAATCTTAGCTTATTCCATTAAGAATGTTAGAATGGAAAATATTTACAAAAACCTAACCCAGACATTTTTTTGTTTAAGGGCGGTGGGGAAATGCTGTTACCCCGTTGTAAATAATGAAATTATATTTTTCTAACTTCAAGAATTAGATGTATTGTCTTGATGTCTTTGATATGTGGACGTTCGTCTTCAAAGGATCAATTACAGTACCGTCTTATTCGATAGGAAAAGAAAATTCAAACATACAGAGTTTTTACGTCTATATTTAGAAAACTTATATGAATAGAATTTTTTGGCCATGATTAACACTAAACGTACCGAGCTGTAAAAGTAACAGGCACATGTTGCCTCATAAAAACGACTCAATTTATTTAATCTTTGCGCGCTTCTTATCATAATAAATTCTTGGTCATTTCGAAGCTTTCATTTGATCACATCAAAAACTTCTCAGAGCTCCGTAACTGTAACAATGCTCCAACTTTCACGATTGTTTAATTATTCAAGATTCTCAACAGTGTTGCAAGAGATGTTTGGGGCTTCGGGGTATAAGACTTCTGCGGTCTTTATGAAATATTTAACACGGTCAAGACACTTTAGAAGTTGTAAAACTTTCTGGACGATGATGACTTTTCACATTTTTAGCGTCCGCGTCGAGTCTTTGCATTGAGAGACGGCTGCTGAGGATTGTTGGTTCTGCTTTCAGGTTCTCGAAGAGACGATAAACATGAACCACTTTGATTCCTTCAAGAGGGCTGACGTATACGCTCTCGGGCTGATCCTCTGGGAGATCGCCAGGCGATGCAACGTCGGTGGAATTCACGACGAATATCAGTTACCGTTTTACGACCTGGTGCCTTCGGATCCGACGATCGAGGAGATGCGTAAAGTCGTTTGCGCCGACCGACAGAGGCCGTCGATACCGAACCGGTGGCAGTCGATCGAGGTACGTGAAAACTGAACGAACATCGTTCGATTGTTGATGATCAATCGGTTATCCATTTCGTCTTTGTCGACGAGAATCTTTTAAAACAGTAAAAACATTTTTCTTATCGATAATGTTTAAGGGGATTAGGGTTTATGAGGGGGAAAATGCTGTTGCGCACACCCCAGAAGGGGGTAGTGTGGGACCATGCTCGGGCCGCGGATGGACGGTGCACAGTGGTCGGAACGTACAGAGAAGATGCAGAAAACATTATAACTTCGGCATTTTTCAATACTTTTGAATAATTCTTCTTTTTATAATACTTCTTCATCTTCAAACTTCTTATATTATTAAACGAAATATTTGTTCGGTCTCTGAACAGACCGAACGTGAGATTTATATGTGTTTATTTAGGCGAAGATCGCATCATATGTATTATTGAACTATTAGTTCAAGACGGGCGGCATGTTCGGTCTCTAAACAGACCGAACGTGAGTTTTATGTATTTATTTAGAAACGGTCGGCTCTAAGAGCTGGAGACACTCGACGCGACGGTCCCAGAACAATTTGGGCGTCATCGGACACCGCTTCGTGACCTTCTCATGAGCGTACCCATTGACGGGGCAATCTTATGCAGACAAATAGTTTTAGTTCCACATCGTTTTTCCGTATCGTCAAACCTAATTTATTGCATGCCCTAAACACAGTTTTACTAGAATGCCTCTACTCCGACGACCCAAATGCGCCACCCACTCGCCAATAGAAAATCACTTTGATATCCCATACAGTTTTAGATAGCCAATAATGATAGACCAGAGTTGACCTCATGCACGATGCCACATCGAAAGTCAGTTTTAAGAAATCGCTCGAACTCAAGAAATCTAGAAAATCGCTCGAACCTAACAGATCTCGAAAATCGCTTGTAACGATAGTTCTTTACCTCGAACATTGTTAATACAGAGTGTGTCAATTCCTGAACGCGAATTTTATTTTCAACTAGACGTGATTACCTACATAACCGCGTCAGAGCCCCGAAGTTCGGTATACGAATTACGGTATTTGGACGCTTCGATATTAAACAATGAACTTAATATAATTGTTTATACATAATATTGTTTATTACATTACAAACTGTTATTTCAGCATACTAAAATTGAAAACGTGAAATAGTATTAAGCAAACAAACTAGAAATAGAATTAAACGAACAAACTTGAAATAGTATTAAACAAAAAGCTTAATATCATTTTGTATACATAATATTACTAATAATATTATTAACGAATACCTTCACATACTTACATCATACATTATTATGTTAGTAATAAAATTGTTAATGCTTTCGGCGCAAGGGTTCGATCATTTGTTACTTAATTTACAAAGCCATTTTGCAAATTACTACAGTAATTCCGACGTTTTGATCTACATTCAGATCATCTTCAAGGGTTACTAGAATTGCGTCTGTGAAATTTTTTTTAACAAATTAAGAATATTTTGAAATTTAAGAATACATACCAGAGAAAGGGAAAAATGCTGGTAATAAAACTACTCGCTAGCTTTGCGATGAACATTAATAAATTCGACGTGACACTGTAATACTTGTTGAGTACATGCCGGTTATCGAAACCCCGGTTATCATAAACAGTTATTATGTTAGTATAATAATATTTACAAAATATACACGAACATTATTTCAATAGAGATCGCGCTTGTTCATTAAGTGTCAGTGATTTGGTCTTCGGTTCTGGTCTTAAAAGCATGTTTAACATGTCCAACTCGTTTGTTGCTAAACGAGAGCACTTTCTGGTGTGGTGTATTCTATAATATCTGTAATCTTTATTCCTACTCTCCTGGGCTTCTTCCGACAGCGAACCCACAGGTAAAACAGCGTATTCTATTATTTCCTTTTCAATGTAAGATGAAACAATTATTTAATCCAATAAACGAAAACATTTTTTTATGATTTAAACTTACAGTTTTCATGTCGCGAAAGCATTCAGAAACATTACTTACGACATTTCGTATTTTGTGGCTTCAGGTTTGTTTCTTATCCAATTCGTATAATTTGCAATACACCGATTTATCGTGGCGATCATCTATGAGAATAACAATTCGGTACAGGGTTCATAATCCTTCGAACCGTCCATCGGAGTGCCGTGCACTTATTCAGGAATCCTGCTTCGTTGCTGAAACTTGAAGCGCTCTCAAACTTTAAACGTTAATATCAGCGAAACGTGCAAAAACGTGCAGCTCATGTTTGTAGGACTATCGTGCGATGGTGTCTTCTTTCAAAATATGCCACTCAGAGAATGTAGGAACGTGTAGCTTTCTTTGTAGAGCTAAAGAAAGCAGCTGCAATATTAAATTATATGTACTTTCGGGCTTTATATTGTTATTTTGATTGGAAGTTTTCGAAAATTATTTATATCGGGCATAAGCTGAGACTGTGTATACATTTATAATACAGGGTGGGGCATTTAAATGGGAACATCTAAATATCTCGGTTATTATTAGTCGTACAAAAAATCTCCACAGAATAAAGTTGTACTGTTTCAAGGGGCGAATTTGATGATGGTAAAAATTTGTTCTCAAGGTCATTTTTTTACAAGATTTCAAGGTCATCGATATTTTTTTGAACGGAATCATATATTTTTTTGTTCATATTCTTATAGAGAATAAAATGACAAATTCGACAACCTATCATACATTTATAATGTATGATTCGGCTCATCTGATCTCAAGATGTTTACATTAATATGTCCTGTCGTTGTGGAACAGATACCGGCTCATGAGTTCATACCGAAACCTATGTTTATTATTATACGCGTCATTGACAACGATAATCGATGTACCGTAGATTATTCGAGTAAATATCTTATTCCTTCTTCGGTAATCCTAGTCTAAACTTCGAAGCGATTACAACGCGTTATACCGTACAAGAGAAAATTGATATGGTTTTCATTTATGGTGAACGCCAGCGATACCTTGGACAAGCAATTCCTTTATACAGTGAAAGATTTCCAGCCCGTATTTGTCCCTCGGTCCACGCATTTTCTGTTATTATAAGACAGTTTAAGCTAACACGACAGACGAAGGACCGTAACGCACGAAGAAAATGCCATTTGCATCGCAGCTGCAGTGTCCCAAGATCCGCATACAAGTACTAGACAATTGGAGCGAGAAAGTGGAATCGGTAGAAGAAGTATTCTGCGAATACTTCATCGAGAGAAATTCCACCCATATCGCGTAAGCTTACATCGGCAGCTTTATGAGACCGACTATCTTAATCGTGTGCGATTTTGTCAGTGGGCACTGCATCAATTAGAAATGGATAATGCTTTTTTTGCTCAAGTTTTATTCACGGATGAGGCATCATTCCCGAACCACGGTCAAATAAATCTACATAATATGCACCATTGGTCGGTTGAAAACCCAACATGGATAAGAGAAGTGGAAAGGCAAAGACCGTGGTCTGTTAACGTGTGGTGCGGTATTGTGTATAACAAAATCGTAGGACCGTACTTTATCGACGGTACACTCACAGGACACAAGTATGCCCGATTTCTCCGTCAAGATTTGCAGACTCTTTTAGAAGATTTGCCGTTAAATATCCGGCAACGCGTGTGGTTCCAACGCGACGGGTGTCCAGCTCGTTACTCCAGAGTTGCAAGAGCAACACTAGATTCAAAATTTCCGCAACGTTGGATCGGACGAAAGGGAACTGTAGAGTGGCCACCTCGTTCTCCGGATCTCACTCCATTAGATTTCTACCTATGTGGGAGATTGAAGAACATCGTTTACCAGGAAAAACCTACGACGCCACAAGATACGAGGCAAAGAATTACTGGGGCATGTGTTTTACTTACGCCGCAGGAAACAGAAAACGCATACAGATCGTTTATTACGAGATTTCGGTACTGCATCAATGCCAATGGCCATCATTTTGAACACGACATATGATTTCGGAACACGTAAGTAAACTGTAAAATCTTGAGATCAGATGAGCCGAATCATACATTATATGATAGGTTGTTGAATTTGTCATTTCATTGTATATTAAAATTTTGTGTTTTCGGCGCACGGTTCGATCATTAATAATACCAGCAAGTTTGCAAATTAATTTAACTCAACGTTTCGATCCCTGTATGGATCATCTTCAAGAGAGACATTTTTGCATCTGAAAAATAATACACATTATAGCACAAACTGAAAAACAATATTGCGACACAGCTGTGTGAAAAACAAAATACCAAAAAGAAGAAAAATTATAACACACGTACTTGCTGTGGCTACAAAATAAATTTCTTTAAATGAATAATGAGGAGTTACAGAAAACCAAGCTTTCCTCCATGGTGGCAGATATGTAACTGGAGCCTGTGCTATGCAAACTAGAGAAGTAGTACGTCATGTAGGACGACTTCGTTCTATGATTGGTAGATAGATATCGAACGATGGAAGTTCGAAACCATATTGGCGGCAAATTTGAAACGGCGTAACTGAACATATACAGAAGAAAACAAAAAAAAAACATAAAAACCAAAGGCCCAAACCAATACATTCCAGCAAATCCAACTAGAAACTGAGAGGTCTACTTTAGATCCATTTTTCTCCGTTATTAAAGAGAAAAACATAGATCCATTTTCATAGCCAGATACATTGGTTCATGGCCTATCAGGAAATAGTGAACGATATTTAAAATAACGACTTTCATTATTTAGGGTCTTTTCCTGCTTCCGACTACTGTGCGGCGTACCCATACCCACTAAAAACCTCAACCTCACCGGGGACAGCCGATGGGCTGCTCCTCTACCACCGACGAGATACTATTAAAGACTGCCAGCCCTTGTGCTATTCCATGTCATAGGCAAATAGGCACAGGTGGGCCAGGGGATAACGTGGAACTTACAGTGATCTGAAATACCACATCGTTAAAAGTTCCTCCAAATGCTACGGGCCCCGCGCTCTTCTAAGGGCCCCGCGTTTGCAGCAGAAAAAGCCCTGGCTACTAGTAACAGATATTTCTGCTAAAAAAAAGGTCCTCCATTGTGTTTTGTTTTATTATCATGCAAAACCTAGGGCCCCCAGGTAACATTTGCTACGGGTCCCGCGCTAGCTTAAGCCGGCCCTGAAAATATGATGTAGTGCCAAAACAACGTCTGAAATATGGCGGGGAATGTAACCTTTAATAATCTCCTCAGTGGTCTTCTGCACCGACTAAATACCGTTGTTGGCCTTCTGTTTCTCTGGCTGTAGTCATAATATATCCTAGAGGGCGTAAGAGAACACCGAAATATTCGAGTGACACGAACTCCCATAAGGCTGGACGTCTTTAACAGTCTCTCGTCGGTGCCTCTACTATTTAGTTGGCCCGAAATAAGGCTTCTCCAGGAACCTACTATCCGCATTAACTCCTGGAGAAGGCGGCTTCAGGCTAGAACCACTGTTCTTTTCTCGCCTCGTTTTCCAATGTATCTTTGGTTAATTTTTTCATTTTTATTTCACTACATTATTTCGATTGTATGGGATTGTCGAGGTTGCCGGGATGGCAATGAAAGTATTAATAGATCTTCTCAATCTAAACAATTTTTTCTTGCACTATGCTCACGGAAGTACTTCGCATCTTCATTACAAACTTGTAACTCTTCAAATAGCAGCTTAATTAGTAAAAAACAATGATTTGTAGCTTCATGTTTATGCAACAAAGTTGTTGTATGAACAATTGCAGGAACATTGTACCATAAATACAGTTCAACAGAAAGTTCAGCTTTTCCGCATGCATATACATATTTGAATAGATTACTAGATAGCGGATCTTTAGGCAAAATAAAAACGTTCCACCGGAATTGTAACAAACTGGAGCGATATACTAATTTATTTTCGTTCTCAATATGTTTAACAGGTAGAAAATAATGTATAACAGTATTTTTAAATACTACTAATGTTCTTGCAAAATAGTAAGTTTTATTTTATGCACATGACTGTGCATGCTGACATTACAAAGATAATTTAGAATCTAGGGTTAGGTTGACAATATGGTGGAACATTTCCGAATACAACTCTAAAGGTGCAAACAGTGAACATTGAGAAATTTATGTATATAAAGTAAGGGGCAAAGAGAGGGTCCGCACAAAAAGACATCTATTGTACATTTTGTGAAGTTTGCGAATCAGAGGATCTCTGTTATTATCGTAGATCGGTCATTGCCATAACACGTGATTAGGATCCTATACCTATACCGGACAACCACATAGGCAACTAGTGTCACCAGCGAGTTTAATTTAAAAAATAGGAGGCCCTCAGCTGACAGTGTCCAGATCGAAGTCGTTAACCCAACAGATGAATTATCTAGGAAGCTTAAGATGAGCAAACCAAGGTTTGGACCCAGAGTGGTAGAAAGATCTGAAAAATTTAATGCCCTTGAACTCTGCATTAGACCTTACCTTGCTAGGGTTAAAATTGGGTTTTCGAGATTTAAAAATCAACTTTTGAATGGAAACAATTTATCGAAATAAACCAGCGTCTAAATGTCGAGAAACCGTAATTCTGACGAGATATTTCTGTTTGTTGCAGGCACTGCAGGTGATGTCGAAGGTAATGAAGGAGTGCTGGTACCACAACGCGGCAGCTAGATTAACCGCGCTTAGGATTAAGAAGTCCCTCGGAAACTACGGCGCGACGGAGGACCTGAAGTAAACTACAACCGGCAAGAACAGAAACAATCGTAAACCGCTCGTCGTGTCACGTCGAAACGAGGGACGAAGAACGGTTGTGCTTCAGAACACGCATGGGCGCTGGTACCGTGGAACGCTTATTGCAATAAAACGATTTATGTGCCGTGTTACCACGCGCGCGCGCCGAAGAGAGACAGAGAGAGAGAAAGAGAGAGCGAGAGAGTGTGAAAGAGAGAATGAGCGAAAGAAAGAAAGAAAGAAACAGAGAGAAAGAGAGAAGATAGACACAGATAGGCATAGGAGGAGTAAAAGAAAGGGATGCTGAACGGATCCCGGGAATTTTATAGAGAAGCAGAGAGCCTAACGAAGAAAGACTGGTCGAGAAATCGAGACGGCGTTCCTTTAAATCACGTTGACTTCGTCGGGTTCTACCCCAAACCTTCCGAGTGTATCAACCTATTCAAAACGACGGAATTATCGCAAGAGGTCGTTTAGTCAGGGTGAACTCTCGAGGCAAGCTTTTTTCGTTGAGAATGTTCACGAGCAGTGTTTGATAGAAACACGGACCAGACTGGCGGATGTTCGAACAGCGGTTCGAACGATTCTTCTTAATAAATGGCAAAAATCGTCCGAGCTGTCCTCGAGATCGAGCCTAGAGATCCCTATTTCACGTTTATATAAATACACGTGGTACGTGAACCGTGTAGTAAGAATTTAAAGATTCGTTCGGTACGTTCAACTCAGGCAACTGATGCGTTATGTACACGGATCCTTAAATTGGTACTACACGGTTTTACGTACCACGTGTACACGTTCAAAACCGCGATCTCTAATCGAGCCATTCGGTTCCGTCGATCGATCAGTGGAAAATACAACACGTAAATCGCGTTCGGTTGATCGAACGACCGACGCCCGGTCACACGTCACACTACCGCTGTATATTTATTGAATAGTAAACGATAAGGATAACGCAGTATATAAATTTATTATATAGCGACGTTTATTGAGTAATATTAATGAGTAACAATAAATTTGTATATTAATATATACACACGTATAATTACGTATATTTGTTATCGGGTGAATGGGTTCGATTAACCGAACTGCTCCGTTTCGGATTTCATTCCAGTCGGCGACGCGATGGTTAATTACGGTTGATCGCGATGCTGATCGATATCGAATGACGTTTGCGGATAGCTCGAACCACCATTCGGTTTCCGTTTAGCTGCCCGTTGGACGATTTTATTGGGAATATACGGCCTCCGTTGTCAGGATAACTGCGATATATTCTCTTCTTCTTTTTTCTTTCCCTGGTGACTTTTACAAACGCGTAGAACTCATTGATTTACCGGTGCATGCAGAGACTGGATTGTTTTCTTTTCGGGAGTATATATCATACACACCGTGTTACAAGAGAAATGCATATCTTTGTTTCTCGTTTCTGCGATTACGGGATCGTGGTTTCAGCGATGCTGTAAACATACAGGGTAGATAGGAAATGAGAGGAAATGGGCAGCCGTGGTCGTCGAGCGCAGCTGACCGAGCACGGTCGAAAATAAGGAGCGTGTTTTTGTTCAAACGAAAAACGACCATTTCTAACCCGATTTTCGTGTAATCGAACGTTGCTTTTCGACCTGGATACGTAATATTCCATACACACCATCGGTAGAACCTCGATTGTCCGAATGTCACGGGTCACCGATTTCCTTTAGATTTCTATCAATTAATTTTATAAATTTTCTACACGAATTTAATCGACTGAGAGTAGCGTTTGATATTTATTAATCTCTTCTGAACTGCCAGCTAACAGTTTGTATACCCTTTTCATCGACGCAGAAGATTAAGACTGAGATCGACATGCCATATTTGAACCAAGCTGTAAGCACAATCACGTACAAGCGTACAGTAAACTTAATAATTAGAATACGAAAACGCAGCTGTTTTATCGTGCCACTACCGAAGTGTTAGGATGAATCGAATACTCGCGGTGGATTTTTTCAAATTGATCTTTTCTGCCTAGACTTTCATGTCTATTTTCCTTAACGATGATAAGACTATAAACAGAGTTGTCTTGAATTACAATTGAATTACTCAACGAATTCTAATTACAAAGTAATTCAATTAAATTGTATTCAATTAATTCGTAATTCGAAATTCAGTCGCTTCATTCAATTAAATTACAATGTGTTCGGTTTTGCAATTGAAATGCAATTATAAAGTAAGTTATGAATTCTATATAAGAAGACTAAACGATGGAAAAAAAGTAAAAGATTAGTAGCAGTCATGAACATGGTATTATTTATAAATGCATATTGTGTGCTCAAAATTAAACTTGTTTATTACGTTAGTTTCAGAAAAGAAATATAAATTGTAGAAAGACGATATAAAATACAATGTTATTAAATTACGTCATTCAATTACAATGTAATTCAAATACTGTGTATACAAAATACAATGTAATTGAATTACGTAATGCAATTATAATGTAATTCAAATACTCTCTGTGTATATAAAATACAATGTAAATGAATTACGTAATTCATTTATAATGTAATTCATAGACCGTGTATACAATGTAATTCAATTACGTAATTCAATTACAATGTATTTAAATTAGCACTACTCTGACTATAAATAACAAGAGTCTCGAAATGTCTCGAACAATGAGTATGAAATTTTGATACGACAACTTTTAAAACTTCTTTTCTATATCCCTTTTTACACGTCACTCGATTATTTACGAAGAATGTGTGTTGACATTAGGGAACAAACAGGAACAAAGACAAAACAATATTCAATAGGGCCTACTTCCACTCATGAATATAAATAATGACCACTAAAAATACACGTATAAGATATTGTACTAAGTTCAATAGTATATGTAAGTTTCATTAGAACTGGAGGAAACGAAACTTTGGCAACTAAGGTAAAAATGGACAGCTATCAAATTCGCGAGGAGCGTTCGAAAGAAATGTACGGTCTACTAGAAAACTACTAGTGAATGCAGACAAAATAGAATAATGATAACGGGCCAAAGACAACAAAACCGTACAATTTCCGCGACAAAGGTTGAACGTCATTCGAACAATCCGAGTTCTACCGTATTCTTCTCCCGGCCATCGATACTCCGCACACGATTTCCACACAACGAAGTTTCTCCGCAACTTCCAGGCTTCATTTGTCGGTCGTATCCTTTTTATATATACCTATTCTTAGTCTGTAGACATGCCCAGATATTTTGCTCAAGACAAACTATTTTTGCGTATACCACTGTACGCGTGTTTATCGAACGCGGTGCGTCGCGATACGCGGGACTGTCGAAGCGTGTTTCCTTTGTAACACAGGAAGGCTGAAATTGAAGGGTGCTAAGCTCAAAGATGATTGTATACCGTTCTGCGCGTGTAAGAAATGGAGTGTGTGAGAGAAAGAGTGGTGAGAGAGAGAGAGAGAGAGAGAGAGAGAGAGAGAGAAAAAGAAAGAAAGAAAGAATGTGCGAGATCGAGAGAAAGAATAAGAGAAAGAATGCAAAGAAAATTGAAAGAAACGAAAGGGAGAGAGAGAATGTAAGACAGCAACTTGAACTAAGAAAGCGAGCGAGGCGAAAGGAAGGCAAGAGATTGAAAAACGAGCTGATAAAAAAGAAAGAAACATTGGAGAAACTATATTTTCGGGAATTTTTTTCGCGGTTGAAAGGGCAAAAGAGAAGATTCGGAAAACAGAAGATATACGACGGTGTAATGAAGAGATTTCGATTACGGACGCGTGCCTCGACTCGAAACGACCTCGACATTCAATTCTACCTTTCCGCGAGCGATATTTTAAGCATTTACCATAGAACTCGCGAGGAGAACGGTCCGGAGCGTTTTGACTACAGCGATGGGATCATGTTTCCTTAATAACGATGCGGTAACATACGGTGTTCACTTTTAGTTAATGAATATTTATTTATATCTCGTAAATTATTATGTATATTATAATTTAAGTAAATTATTCGTCTTCTCACGTTTGAAACAACATCCGGTACAAGTGTTGTTAATTTAAGTATTATAGAATAGTTAACCACTTGCCTCGTAGCAAGTCGTTCTATCATTTTGTCGTGCACGATCACAAACAGAAAATGTTTAAGATAATTGTGCGATGAGAATTTATTTCAGATTGTCGCCGTTTCTTTTGTTACAAACTCCGCTGACCAGAGTGAATGTAATTCAATTACGTAGTTCAATTAGAATGTATTTAAATTAGCACAAGTCTGACTGTACATAACAAGAGTCTCGAAAAGTCTCGATCAATGAGTACGAAATTTTGATACGATAACTTCTAATACTTCTCTACTATATTCCTTTTTACACGCCCCATTCGATTATTTACTAAGAATGCGCGTGTACATTACGGAACAAACAGGAACAAAGACAAAAAATATTCATTTAGATTACACTCATGATTCGCGTAATTAGCAATTGAATGAAGTGTAAGGTTCGAATTATGTAATGCAATGACAATGTAATTCAAATACTGTGTATATAAAATACAATGTAATTGAATTACAATGTATTTAAATTAGCACAACTCTGCCGATAACCCACAGTCAGTAGGACTATTCGACTTTCAAAATAGACACGGCCGATTATACATAGACTCGAGAGAGATATCGTTGTAAGGCAAGCGGTTAACTTCTTCCGGAGCTGCGTTCAGTTTTATGGAAGAAATTAAATGATTGGCAGCAAAAGCGTTTACTTTGACGTGTGTAGATTAAGTCTCTGATGTTTCTGTACTCGGAAAATATTTTGTACTTCTACGAGTACTGTTTCCGTTATGCCTAAAACCGATCGGCGGTCCCTCCTGACGCGTTGTTTTGGTATGGTTGCGACACGGTTGGTCCCATCGTTGTTAACGAGGCACGTGTTCTCGCGTGTGTTGCGGTTTCGCGTAACGATAAGCAATCGTGGTGACGGAGTCGCGTGCGTTTTGCGAGTCTCGAGTATGCGAGAATTCGTATGGTATTGTCTCTCTGCGAAGCTCGACCGTGTCCGGGGACCGTTCACGGGCCCACGCCATGGTCCCCGTTGTAATCGGTAACGTTACAATAAGCGATTTACTTCCTTGACGAAAGCTATGTCACGGGATAACGTAGGCGGGTAGATCCTCGAGGTAACTGATACATGGACGAGAAAGAGCAAAAGGAACAAAAGAAAAGCAGTAAGAAGAGAAGAGAAGAGAAGAGAAATCTTTGTCATCCAATAGTCAACATAAAAGTCTGCGAACATACAATTATTACTATATAAAGGAACGGAGGGTCCTTCGAACCATATAATTGTATTTTTATATTGTTTTTTACCAACCGACGCCCGCCAGGCGTCCCTACTGATTTTTCTCTTCCGTTTTCTAAACGATCGAACTAATTCGAGACCCAGCTGGCCGCGATCTATCCTCGATCAACCATTTCGCTGCTGACACGGAATTGTATGCTCGACCAATCGCTCGATAGTTGTTTAACACTAAACCTACCGAAACTTAAAAGTGACTGGAACACGTTCCCTTATAAAAATGACAAAGTTGATTTTATTTAGACTTTGTGAGGCTCCTATTGTAATGCGTGCTCTTCTAAAGATATCTATACAGTTATTTCTTATGAAATCATCTTTATTATTTCAATAATTGTAAAATAAAAAATCTGGAACCGGTCATTTTGACCGGTGGTGGTAGGTTCAGTGTTAAACAACACAGAATATGTTTATGCGATTGCATAGCGAAGACAGCAGTCGACTTTTTTGTACCTATCGCAATTGAACCGGTGGTAGCTCGGAGTAAGACACTTGTGCAATTCATTTAGGAAGAAAAACTCGATCTCGAATATTGAGTCCTTCGAACAAAACAGTCCTCATTTTCACAGAATTTTCGTTTCCGATCTCGCCGCTCAACCTTCCAGCAAACGAAACAATGCTGTTCTTTCTTTCTAAATCATCCTCGAATATTGCGTTCTTATTTTTCTAATCTATTCAGTTAAGTTAAAACCGAATGAAGAGAATGTATATTACAACGACTCAAAGGGGAATATACACAAAGCAATTTAGGATACTAATATCATCATTAGACAGCCGATCTTCATGCAAAATAAACGTTTTCTTCCTAAATTCCAACAAACAGGAGGCAAATAGAAATTTATTTTCTTTCTTAACATGTTTAATAGGTTGAAAAGAATGTAACGGTATTTGTTACATTATTAGTTAACGTTTTTGTCATAATTGCATATGATCCGCTGTCTAATTATCATCCATTTCCACTAGCGATGGCGCAAGTGTCTTTCCTTCATGGACGATTTTTCCTTCTTTAGAACGTGTCCACGGCCAAAATGGTTCCAATCGGTGCGAAATTGCGCGCGTACGAAGATCGAGATTGTACGGAACACGTCTCCAAAGCTGTGCCCACATTTGTCACCGTCAGGATACATTTATGTTGTAAAAGCTGCGAAGAGTTTCTTTCATTGGTGTGTTTATAGTGGAGCTGCGATAATAGTACAATTTCCGTGGTTCAAGGTTTCACAAAACCGAGTGATTCAGAAACAGAAATTGAATAGAATTGTTATCATTAGACTGCGGATCTTTATGCATTTACGAACAAATTGATTGGGTGAAATATAAAACAGTGAGAGATTAGAAAAATTTAAGAAAAACACGGTAACGTTGTTTTTAATGTAACAAAGTTATCAAGGCATGAAATCAATTGTTATTTTCTTCCTGCTTCCCACGATCGATACAGAATATTTTTATTTTGCATAAAGAAATTGCTTGGATGAAATATAAAACAGTAAAGGATTAGAAATTTAAAAATTTAAGAATATCGTCGTGTTTTTTTAATGTAACACAGTCATTAAGGGATGAAATCAATTTTTGTTTTCTACCTGCATCCCACAATCGATGCAGAATGTTTTTATTTTGCATAAAGAAATTGATTGGATGAAATATAAAACGGTAAACGATTAGAAATTTAAAAATTTAAGAATATCGTAATGTTTTTTTTAATGTAACACAGTCATTAAGGGATGAAATCAATTTTTGTTTTCTACCTGCATCCCACAATCGATGTAGAATGTTTTTATTCTGCATAAAGAAATTGATTGGATGAAATATAAAACAGTAAAGGATTAGAAATTTAAAAATTTAAGAATATCGTTTTTTTTTTAAATTTAACAAAGTCATTACGGGATGAAATGAATTTTAAATTTTTTGCTGCTTGTCACAATCAATGCAGAATATTTTTTGTATAAAGATCCGCAGTCTAGTTATCATTTAAACAGCATGTTACGCCGATAGAACGAGGCACGACGACAAATGTGGACATTGTTTGAATGCGACAGTGATCCAGATCAATCGATCGAGCCCCGTGACCGTTCCTTTGTCCTCGGCGTTTCCCGATGAGATTTTTCCAAATAAGTGTCGCGCGCCACCGACCGTTCGCGTGCACGTTCCCGTCGCGACATATATCGCAGATTCTGCAACCCACCAAAAGACTGAGCGATCTAATGTTCGACTAGTAGGTAAATAATCGAAAGTTAAATAGTTGACCGTGGCCTGTACGGTCACGGCCGTTCTTTTTAATGGATCAACGTCTCGCCGGGGGCCTGGGCGGTGTCGAGCACGTGTCCCGTCCCGTCCCGTCCCGTTCGCCTCCGACGATTTTTCTCGTACATTCCTATTACGATGTAGGTTAATTTTATGATACGTACATACGATATAGTTACGCCGTCGACGAGGTTTCACGGACGCCCCGAGGCCGATATCCGCGGTCGAACCGCTGCGAGACAAGTTTCACACAACGTACTCCGCGTTAGGGCTGTTACTTTTCCGAAGCTTCGACTCTTCGAAGATTCGAAGAACTCGAAGGATCGAAGGAAACTTCGAAGATTCGAAGGAACAAAGGGAACTTCGAAGATTCGAAGAATTCGAAAGGAATTTCGAAGAATTCGAAGGGAACTTCGAAGATTGGAAGAATTCGAAGGGAACTTCAAAGATTCGAAGAATTCGAAGGGAACTTCGAAGATTGGAAGAATTCGAAGGGAATTTCGAAGATTCGAAGAATTCGAAGGGAACTTCAAAGATTCGAAGAATTCGAAGGGAACTTCGAAGATTTGAAGAATTCGAAAGGAATTTCGAAGAATTCGAAGGGAACTTCGAAGATTGGAAGAATTCGAAGGGAACTTCAAAGATTCGAAGAATTCGAAGGGAACTTCGAAGATTCGATGAATTCGAAGGGAATTCCGAAGATTCAAATAATTCAAAGGGAACTTCCAAGATTCGAGGAGTTTGAAGGAACGAAGAGAATTTCGAAGTGTATGAAGTTACGAAGTCTTCGAAGTGCCCGAAGTTTCGAAGTCTTCCAATCGTACGAAGTTGTAACTTACGAGTTTCATGTTGTGTCGTGATTAGACTTCGGATGTTTATCCGAAATAAAAAGTTTGTGCATCGATTGCAAGACGCAGAAGCTAACTATGAGCTTATATTCTTCATTAATAATTTTAACGTGACGAAATTAATCTATTAATACCCTTGGAGTCTTTTAATATTTTCACTGTTTAAAATTGCACGTGCTCATTTTCATTACATATGCATAAAATCCGGAGTCCAGTCATGATTTTTGACAAATGAGAATATCGACAGAATTTTCGCAGAATATAAATACAACCAGTGTTGTATAAAAAATATATTTATTGTACAAATAAATTGTGAAAAACATTTCATGAAAACGAAGGAACACAAGATAAAACAAAATAGATAGATCTTTTAATCTTCAAATAATTTACTCTGGAGGTTCGAAATTCGAAGCTTCGACCTTCGAAGGAAAGTAACAGTCCTACTCCGCGTGCCTCACAAGAAGTCCTTCGAGATGGCACAGGGACTGTAGAACACAGGGACAGGGTTTGTAAAACAGTGAAACATGGCGGATTGATTTTGATTTTCCCGACGGTCCAAGACTATTGTAATTCCTCCGTGTTGACGAACGACGCGTCTCATGTACAGACGAGACGCGTATCGCCGGTATTCTTACGTTTCTGCGAACGAGCGCGACGCCTACCGTGAAACACCATCGGCGACCATGTCCCGCAGGTATTTCCATATTACTAGTACAATTTTGTGCCAATAACAGATCGAATGTTAACTAAAGCGAGAGACCAGTAATGATAATATACAGAGTATTCTCACAACCATACACGTACACGTTCACATATTAAATCGTCATCCGGGGAAAAAAATATCTTTCAGAACAGTTTCGAACCGTCTGCGTAGACCGTAGGAACGCGCAGATACTTGGACATATTTTATTTATATTTTCTACGGTTTTTGGTTCAGGGTACGACGATCAATGAACTCTATTTTAAAGAAAATCTAAAGGGGCTCCTAGACGATCAATAATATTGTCAATACGCCTATCAATAATATTGACGAGGCGCATTGAAAGGGCGTATTGACCGTTTAGCAGGTGTTCAATGCATTGTCATATTGTTAGCTTCAATATTATTGTCAGCCTACATTGACAATATTATTGATCGTCTAGGGGCCCTTTATGGAATGCTCGAGAAACGCATTTCTTAGAAAACAATTTTCCTGCCGTTTCATCTCAAATTCCGTGGAGCATGTGCGTCTAGTTTAGTAGTTTGTATTGATTATGTTTGCTGAAATTAAAGAGACGGTATTTCTGCTAATCATTTTCAGTAATAGAATCACCCAAATGTTCCAAGTACCCCCGCACCTTTACAAAATACGACAGAATATAATTATAACAGAATATAACAAACAATGGCTGTTATTCGACAGGACTCTCAGATACCGGAGCGAATCGCTCCCCCGTGCAATCCCGAAAGATATTTTTCTCCCCGGTGACTGAATATCCATATCTACCGCCGTCACATTTCTAGGCGACATCACGTGCGTCATTCGTATCCCCGAGGTCGGTGGCGTTTCATAGCCGAGGTCGAAGGACATCACAGAGCGTCACCTGGGTTTCGAAGCACACAGAACAGTCTGACTCATATCCGACAAAATGCCGAACTGCCAAATAATATATTTCATCCCTCTATAGCTCTTCTTCGCTCCCTTACGGTGTAAGCTCCCCCCCTCCCCCTTCCCTCTCCCCCACACTTGTACAAAAAAAGAAAGAAACAAACGAAAACAAAAAAAAGAGGTGTAAAAGGAAGAAAGACGTGTAACGATGAAACGCGCGAATGCGAGACGCGTGTATATCTGCGTCGTGTTAGAATGCGAGAAAACCTGTACCTTTCGAGGCGGCGCGACGCCTCGCGTCGTCTGCTTTTAGTTTAGAAACGGAACGAAAACAAAAAAAAAAAAAGAAAAGGGATGAACGAGAGGTGCGCGTTCGAGTTTCGGATCGACGGAGGATCGAGAAGAAAATCGAACGCGTGGCTGACATCGGGAAGAGCTGTATCGTTTCGATGCGCGATCGACGCGACGATTCACTGGTCGATTCCTCGGAGATTTGGACACCGTTTTCCGCATACAGAAAGTGTACGCTTTGCGGGGAAAGAAAGTGATTCGAAAGAGTAAAGAATGTGAAACAATTTTCAGGTGTCGACGATTGTCGCCAATGGAACGTACGAGTAGTTACGGAGCTGTTCAAAATTAACTCTCCGCACTCGGAACTATTTTAACACGAAAACTAAACGTTTCTTCTTACCTGGAATATTTCTCTTTGCCCTACGATTTATTTTACGGTTTAATTTTCTAAAAAAGGAGAAAATTTATATCTATCGTCTGTCTACATCCCAGACAGCACAGAGACATCTCAAAGACAGCTGTAAGACGCCTGCCGCAAGACATTCGGACGTCTGAAATACGTCTGAACGGCTCCCGAAAGTCTCCTGAATGTCTTGTGTTACAAAACGGTACGTCTTAGGGACGTCTTCAGACTTCTTTTAGACGTAGTTTAGGCGTCTTTTACACGGCATTTCCGAAAAGACGTCTTTAAGATGTCTTATTTCAGACATAAAAAGACGACTACGAATAGACGTCTTTGAGATGTATTAAAGACGTCTTTTGGGGACATAAGACCTTTAGATCTAAAAACGACGTAAAACAGACGTCTATGAGACGTGGGGTGCTGTCCGGGATGTTCTCCAATACATTAACCCCTTGCCGTACCATTTTCTTTGCGGTTACAGTCATTAAAACGTCTTTATCCCCAAAAATGTCGTAGAAGGAAAAAAAAATTTATATTTTTTACATGGCTACATTTCTTTTTAATGCTTAAATATTGATTACTAGAGTGCGGATCTTTATGCAAAATAAAAATTATCTACATCGATTACAAGAAATAAAAAGAAAATTGAATGTTATTTCTTCCCTTAACGATTTTAATAGAAATATTGTATATTGACGTCTTCAATTTTAAAACTTTTTCAACACTTTGAATTCCATCTACTCAATTTTCTGTATGGCTGCATTTATTGTAATGCTTAAATATTAATTAAAAAACGAATCGAATTTGATTTTCATCTAAAAAGAAACGCCTCGCATTCATATTTGCTAGACTTTGTTAAAATCTTCATCACCAGTCTGACTCGTTAAAGTAAACTCGCCCACCCCTAAAAGTAAAACCTTCCAAAAGCCGAATTGATCTGAATCTTCGAATAGTAATCGATGTCTACGTCGTAATCAGGAGTTTTCTGGAATCGATACGTTATTCGACGCGTGAACGACACATTTTAGAATGTTAACTGTAATTTTTAAGAGTTTAGCAAACCGTCGTCGAGCCGATACAGCCGTTCCGATGGCTTTTAGAATTACGTTGTGCACGAACATTGCGCATTAGTCAGCGACCGCTAAATATTGTATTGGCGAATTCGTGTTCTTTTCACGATTGTATTCTTTTTACGAGGAATTGGCGTGTACCTTGTGAATGTGAATTTGTTCTCCGGCTTCCCCTTTTTTATTCGCCGACACGTTCGCTACTAAACGTTACGCGCGTTGCCAACGAGTTACGAATCACTCTGTCAACGGAAGATAACTGATTACACTCGCTTGTTCAGCGAACGAGGTTAAGTGAATGTAAATAGCTGCATGAATTCGCGAAATGAGCAAATAAATTAAGTATTTCTGAAATTGTTACTCTGGGATGTTTACTTCTATTTATCTCATCGAATGGTCGTGGCTTTATCGAGATTCATCCAGCGGTTTCAAAGTTTCGGCCAACAGCGTTTTCCCAGAATGTGTTTTCTTGCAAGATGCAATTCTTCAAGTCATTTCAAGCAACTTTTTTCTTGGCGAAAATGTTCTCCGCGGCTTTGTTGCGGAGTTATTAACGAAAAACACGGACCAATAAAACACTCCGGCTCGGGCAATGCCAACGTCACGCTCAGCGGGGCCTGGGCCGCTCTTTGCTTTACCGGACTCGAAATTTTTGCCTTTCTTTTATAAATTATTATGTATTTGGTATGTAATCCAGTAGATTTGTACCCGGAGAACCTGCAGATCGAAGTTTCGATCCTGTAGGGTCAATGGTTCAGGAGTTAGGGTTGCTTAAATTTGAGCAATTTGCAGTGTTTTTGACAGGTAAGGGCGTCGCCATATTGGTTTGTAGTAACGATCGCGCGCCGCTTATCGAGCAGAACCGCTAGATGGCAGCTCGAGCACGCGTTAATGCTGATAATATAGAGCGGGTATTGCGATTGTTGTTTGAATTTTAGAAAACATGACCACGATGTTGCGTTTTAACTGGTCTGGGTTAGGTTTTTGTAAATATTTTTTCACGATATGTCTTCTCAAACATTTTCTGAGATATTTTCTCAATGTAAGCGATATTACTGTGTGTCTATGCTGCCATCTAGCGATACTGCACGGTAAGCGATGCTTATCTGTCAAAAACACTGCATATTGCTCAACTTTAAGTAACCATAACTCCTGAACCATTGATCCTACAGGATTGAAGCTTCGATTTACAGATTGTCCGGGTACAAATCTACTGGATTACATACCAAATACATAATAATTTATAGGAGAAAGGCCAAAATTTTGAGTCCGGTAAAGTAAAGTTTTCCTGGGGTCCGTAGCCGAGCCGGAATCCGTTCGCTAGAGCCGCGCTTGTTAAATTGCAATCGTTCCACACACCTTTGTTCTCGGCGACATGTTCATCGAGTTTCATTAACGATCTCATAACATTAATTATTGAACTCCACTCTCGAAATTATCATTTCTCCGTAACGAATTTACAAAACCAATGCAACGATTGATATCAAGTCGCTCGTTAATAATTGTCATCGACCAATTTGTGCAGCGTGCCTGACGGTGTGGGTGAACCGAACCTTAATACTGTTAATAGATATACGTATCTAATGTTATTACTTATTAACGATTTGATTTGTAATTATCACATGGTCACGGAATTCTCGAAGCTCGTCGCGCCGAAATCGTGTCCGAGGCTAGACCTTTTTACAGCCTTACGCAATATCTTTTTTACAATCATGAACAACAAAGCCTTTTGAGACACGATCGGAGCATCCTTAGCGAGACTATTCGAATAATTGTCACGACTCGCGCGATTTCCGAGCCTCAAGCATTACGTGTCCGAACGGACCCTACTAATAAATGCCATAGTGGTCTGAGAAGTAATTGGCTCGAATAAATAAAAACTATTGGGCTGGCAAGAAAGTAATTTCGTTATTTTAAGGTGAAACAGAGCCCAATGTTTTTATCCAAACAATGAATTTTAATAAATAAGATATTTTCCCTTTTGTTCGATGATCTTTTGCAAAAAAAATAAATAAGAAAATATTTTATTGATTTAAGTTCCTCGCTTGAATAAAGAAATTCAGTAATATTTCACCTTAAAATACCGAAATTACTTTCTTGCCAACCCAATACTTTAACAATCTGAGTTGTTAAAGTTTATGCGAACAATCTGTGTTGTAATTCCCACCCTCCTTCACGATCAATAAAACTATCAAACTTTTACGCGACTCTACAATCTGCCTAATTGACCCCTGAAGAAAACAATTAACATTTTACCTACGGGAATCGTATTAACCAGTCAATTGCGTTCGTCGTGTATATATTACGGTAAATGTAATAAACTGGTGATTATTTGTATAATTGCCGGTTATTATATACATCGTGTCTCAAAATTCCTTCAACATCCGGAAATGGGAGGTTCCTGAGATCATCTGAAGCGACATTTTGCTTTGCAAAAATTATGTCCGGAGCTTTGTTAAGGAGTTATTAACGAAAAACACGGACCAATCAGAGCGCGGCTACAGCGAACGGAGTCCGACTCGACGACAAGTCCCGCTTAGCGTGGCGTCGCCGTTGGATGAGTCAGAATCAATCCGCTGTAGCTGCTCTCTGATTGGTCCGTGTTTTTCGTTAATAACTCCTAAACCAAACCGCAGACACCACTTTTGCAAAGCAAAATGTCGCTTGAAATGATCTCACATGATCTCACCGGATTAATCACATTGACTGTAACATATGCACGCCAATCCAAATCTCTATTGCGGTGCAGTTGACGTGTATACTCGTCGTGTAAAATAAATGGTTACCATTGACTATAAATACACGAAATTTTAATAAAATGTAATAATAATATTATTTGGCGGTATACAGGGTGGGGCAGTAACTATTAGCACCTCAGATATCTTTGAAACTATAAGTTTCACAGAAATATTTGCTGAAACAAAATTGCACAGTAAGAAGGTGGCCATCCGGTGGCGATAGTAGTTTTTTTGCAGGTGGACGTACTTCGGAC
>CM052195.1:1542078-1554985 GCA_028455805.1 Lasioglossum figueresi
AAAAGCAAATCCACTTCGAAGATGTGCCATTTGCTCAGGAAATGGAATCCGTAAGGAGTCACGATATTGGTGTATGACCTGCCAAGTGCCACTTTATGTGGTACAGTAATTCTTCAATCGGGGTCCGGGGTCGCCTGTGCAATCGCAGTCCAGTACCTACCCACACCACTGCCGGCCAACGTCGCACAGTGGGGTATTGGCCAGTTTAGCGCGCCAAAAGTCCAAATTTTTAGTTTGTTCAAAATGACTGAAACTTTTTTCTGATGTACCTGAATATACAGGGTGTTCGACAACAGGTGGGAGAATAATTTAAGGGGTGGTTCTCGACGATAATATAAGACGAAAATGAAGAATTAAAAAAATTGCGATTTCGGCTTCGTTATTTATTTATTAACAATTAAAAAACCGCCTAAAATGCGGCAACAAGTCTAACAAAAGTGTACGTTGCGTACGTCATAGAGGCGCGCGACAGTCACGTATCAAGTGACAGATGCATGCATACCTTGGTTCTTATTTGGGGCCCTAGCGAGGTGAACTTGTTTAATAAATTGTTGGACGACATTGAACCTACCTACTCGTTAAAATCCACAAGGGCATTTCTAATATCCGCCCTATAAAGATAGGATAGATAAATTGAAACTGATCGGAATTTCAAATCGTTAGGTATCATCAGTATTGCGACAGTAAACATGTTTATATACATTCACGCTCTTGATGTAGAGTCTTGGTCAAAGCCTACGATCTCAATAGACATCGGTTCTAGGTGAAACAAAACCACTAGATATCAGTTTAAGAATGTGGTATCAGCATGACGGTTGTCCGGCTCATTCTACACGCCTTGTCAAACAAATTCTGGATTTAAAATTTCCAAATCGATGGATTGGTCGTACCGGAGTTGTAGGATGACCGGCGCATTCACCAGACCTCGCACCAATGTACTTCTTTTTGTGGGGAAAATTGAAACAAACAGTTTATAATGAACGACCAACTACACCAACTTCAGTATATGAAGAACCGAATACAGTAATGTCCAGATTACTGTCAAACACCCGTATTTTTGGTTGACAGTAATCTGGATCCTGGATCGTATTTTTGTTACTTCAAAGGCGATTCCGAACATAGAGAAGGATTGATTGAAATTCAAAGGTGAAGCCGAACATAGAGAAGGATAGAATGAAATTCAAAGGATAAGCCGAACATAGAGAAGGATAGAATGAAATTCGAAGGAGAGTCCGAACATAGAGAAGGAAGAATGAAATTCAAAGGAGAAGCCGAAGTCTCCGAAGTCTCTTTCTTTCCAATACGCTGTCGTTCCTTGCGACCAAAACTTGAATCGTCGATTTAACCACTAAATACAATTGGAATTATATAGAGGTTTGGTCTTATATTAATCAGAAAAATGCCAGAAATACGATAGTGAAATTTCAGTAAAAAAATGAAAATTAAGAAAGTTGAAAATTTCGATTCATTCGAGTTAATGTGTGGTGTTTACACAGATATACCCGAGCCGAGATCAATCATCGTCGCCTTCGGCGCGGCGCGGCGTTGGTCGCCAGTGGAGTGAGTAGGCACTGGACATAGAACCTAGTATAAACAAAGGACAGTAATATCGACTGTAAACACCACACATTGACTCGAATGAATCGAAATGTTCGACTTTCTTAATTTTCATTATTTTTTTTAATGTAATTTCACTATCTTATTTCTGACATTTTTCTGATTAATATAAGACCAAACACGATATTAAGCCAAGAATTAATGATATTTTCAAGAAAAGTTATAATTTTATATTAATATTTAGGATATTACGCAGTTTTTGAACCTACCTGCATTCACCGGCTTCGGTTCGGGTAATTGAGGATTGCTTACAATTAAATTAAAATGGCTTTGCTTGAAGATGTGGATTAATTGAAGTCGAAGTTAGGTAATTCAAAATGATTGGAGATCTTGTTTTGTTAAATGAACGAATATACTTAAAACAACAAATTTCAGATACCTTGATTGTCTAGAGTGTATTACAAAAAAAATGGTTTTTACCTTTTTGGACGACCCAATTTAACAATTAAAAATCCAGCGGGTTAACACGCTTTTCGGACGATTCAATGTAACAATTAAAAATCTATCGGGTTAACACGCTTTACGCAAAAAATCACACACACAGACACACGCATACACACGCTCTTAATTATTAATAAAAAAATTACACAGACTGATAATAACTTAATAAAATTTTACGCAACTGATTATAACTTAATAAAAAGCGAAACGTGACGGATTAATAAATTGCGTACCCTTTGGCAGACTAATGGGTGCTGAAACTGGTCCTGATGAGGAGTCATTCCTTTTATGGAAAAATCAATCCATTATTCTTAGCTTAATCTTCATGAGGTCAGCGCATCTTCATTGATTTCTTCGTATAAGTTTATCATTTCTGATTGAACCGGACGTACAGTATTCCTTCCAATATTTATCGTCTTATTAGTTAGATCGAATTGCTCTACGCATCCTCCTAGGAGTTAATCATTAGTCTTTTGTTTATTGATCTTTGTCCTATTCTTCTATGTAGTGTTTATTCTACATTTCCTGTGGTATATCTTTTATCTTTTTCAACGGATGTTTTCGTTTCATTAGTGGTTCGCTAATTATATTTCGAATTGTTTAATAAAATAGATTTTCTTTTAATTCTATCGCTCGCAATGTGTTATAATATACGATAAATCGATATTAATGATTAATTATAATGTTTGATACGTTATTTTCCTGAGCAAAATTAATGGAGCTAATATAAAAAAAGAAATTCAGTATATATATATTATTATACATAATTGATTTTATTAATTATTATCTTCGGCGTGTCCACCGGACGTGACAAACTCAACGTCAAGTCAGAAGCTCGAAAAATTTCGAAAATTAATTTGTGCAATTCGACGACGTCAAGCTAGACTGCCGAAAATTGTCGAAAA
Organism: Lasioglossum figueresi; assembly: GCA_028455805.1. Lineage (NCBI taxonomy): Eukaryota > Metazoa > Arthropoda > Insecta > Hymenoptera > Halictidae > Lasioglossum > Lasioglossum figueresi. The sequence continues at coordinate 1,545,042 of CM052195.1, forward strand.
TTATGGAAAATTTAACTTTGTATTAGGAGAAAATTATATCAAAGGAGGTATCCGGAATTTCAGTAGTACAACTCAACGACAAGCCACACGTCCGAATTTTTTTCGAAAACTTAGTAGTACGTCTCTCGGAGATAAGCCAGAGTGTCGAAAATTTTTATTTTTCAGAGTTCAAAGTGCGAATTTTTATCAACCGGTCTGGTACATACTAAGTACATACGAGCAAGAAAACGAGCAAAGTGAAGTTACGGCAATTATTACTCGACATATTTAAATAAATACTCGACATATTTACAACGATGATATACAGGGTGCGGCACCTAAAACAGGTCACCTGAATAAATCGCTTGCTTTTGAAGATAGAAAAAAAAGGATCAGACTAAAATTACTTGATATCGAGGGGCTCGTAATCTGATGTCGTTAATTTTTTTATAGGTGGAGACGTCAAGGAGATACGAAGATCAACTCCGTTTTTTTAAATGGAACGGTATGGTTTTTTATTTACATTCTGATAGTGTATTTCAAGACGAATACAATGACCTATTATGAAGGTCATTCAAGGTCACGCAAGGTAAACTGTTATAGAAAATAAAATGTCTCAAAGCACTCTTCAAATACTTTTGTGTCTTCTCTGGTTGTTGGCATACTGCTCTTCCAAGTATTGGTAAGGGTCGCAGAACATAAATAAACGTACCATCGCATTGTATGCTTACGCGTATCCAGAAATGTTATTAGTAGTTTGACTACCGACTAGAGTACGGCTTCGAAATATTCAATCCGAGTGTTCAATTTTCAAGAATGCGTTACACGATAGCAGAGAAAGTGGAAATGGTTATCATTTGTGGCGAATGTCATAGAATTCTGAGGAAAGCGGTACGCGTGTACGGTGAAAGATTTACCGATCGTAGTAGTCCTTCGCTTTCTGTCTTTGCAAACATTATAAAAAAGTTTCGAGAAACTGGAAATGTGGATAAGAAAAAACGCACTCGAGCCAAAAAAACAACCGATGATGGAAACACGATAAACATTGTAGCTAGTGTAATACAAAATCCACATGTTGGTACGAGGCAACTTGAACGCGAGAGTGGCATCGGTCAACGAAGTATTTTGCGAATACTTAAAGTTAACAAATTTCACCCATTCCACATTTCGCTGCATCAACAATTAAGTGAAAATGATTTTCAAAAACGTTTACAGTTTTGCGAATGGGGCCTACGGAAACTGCAAGACGATCAAATGTTCTTGAATAAAATTTTGTTTACGGATGAGGCCACATTTACAAACCACGGACAAGTTAACTGTCGCAACATGCATTACTGGTCAGTAGATAATCCACGATGGCTACAAGAAGTGGACAAGCAGAGACCTTGGTCTGTCAACGTCTGGTGCGGCCTTCTTCGTAATAAAATAATTGGTCCATATTTCATCGATGGCACGCTAAATAGTCATAAATACGAGAGAATCTTAAAAGACGTTTTGCCAGAATTGTTAGAGGACATTTCACTGGACGTGCGACAGTCCATGTGGTTCCAACGAGACGAATGTCCTGCTCGTTCAGCTCGAAACGTTACAGAATTACTGAACAGGACATTTGAAGGTCGTTGGATTGGTCGATCAGGAAGTAATAAATGGCCAGCACGTTACCCAGACCTGACACCGCTAGATTTTTATTTGTGGGGAAAATTGAAGGAACGAGTGTACCGCGAAAAACCAACAGCCACAGTTGATATGCAAGAACGTATAAAAAGAGCTTGCTCTGTAATAGATACAACTGAAATTTGTCAGGCAGTATCATCGGTATTGCAACGTTTTAGATTATGTCTCGGTGTTCAAGGTCGACATTTTGAACACTCGAAGTAGCAGCGAATACGTACATAACATGTTACATGTAAATCGTCGTAGCGTTCGAAGAGTGCTTTGAGACATTTTATTTTCTATTGCAGTTGACCTTGCGTGACCTTGAACGACCTTCATAATAGGTCATTGTATTCGTCTTGAAATACACTATCAGAATGTAAATAAAAAACCATACCGTTCCATTTAAAAAAACAGAGTTGATCTTCGTATCTCCTTGACGTCTCCACCTATAAAAAAATTAATGACATCAGATCACGAGCCCCTCGATATCAAGTAATTTTGGTCTGATCCTTTTTTTTCTATCTTCAAAAGCAAGCGATTTATTCAGGTGACCTGTTTTAGGTGCCGCACCCTGTATAATCTTGAAAACTAACGCACGCAAGCCGAAACTTAAAAATACATCTCAGTCTTTGTGGTGTGTCCTCTTCATTCGATGCATCCTCTTCGTTCGATGTATCCTCTTCGTTCGACGTACTTTAGCTGAAGCAGACTAATAATTGTTAGACACAATACATATCCACGCACAAGAGTGCGAATACGACATGATGATGAAAGCGAAACAAAATCTTGCAGACGAGTGCGAATACAACAAGATGATGAAAGCAAAACAAAATCCTGCAGACGAGTGCGAATACGACAAGATGAAGAGAGGAAACCAAATGCCTGCTCACGAGAGCCAAACTAACCCCGCACACGAGTGCGAATCCAACCAGCTCATGAAAGTCAACGTAACACCAGTTCACCAGCTAACACCACCTCAGAGACGCGACTCCCCGTACTTACTCACGGTCCTATCCGTGAGTGAGTCTCTGAGGAACCTTCGATTGGAGGAATACCAATTGTAAACCAAATATGTAAATTAGATATATATATATATATATAAGAATCTAACCAGCTAACTCCGCACAAGAGTATCAACCTCACCAATAGTAGCAAGATGAAGAACACAAGCTCAATTTAAATCTAGTTAAATGTGAACGTAACAACACCCGTACTGACTCACGGCTCCATCCGTGAGGAATACCAATTCGAAATCAGATATACAGGGTGTCCCACATAAATGGGAACACCTAAATATCTTTCGTATTTACAGTCCTATAAAAGTCCTGACACCATTGGACTTTTATCTATGGGGCAAGATAAAATGTATTGTGTACAAAGATAAACCCACAACGCCAGAGGATTACTGCAGCATGTGCTTCAATTACGTCTCAAGAAATCGACAATGCCTACAGATCATTTATTACAAGATTGCAATATTGCATAAATGAGGATGGTCACCATTTCGAACATTCATTATGGTTTGTAAAGGTCAACCCGACGTAAACAACGCGTAATCTTTGCTGAAACACGTAAGTTTTAAACTTCCACATTTTATCCGCTCCAACATGATTATTCTTGCTCAAGGTCATTTCAAGGTCAAAAAGGTGGTATCCACTAAATTCAGTTTTTTATTGTCTATCATGCTAACGTAATAAAATATACTATTCCATTCAAAAAAACATCGGTGACCATGAAATTTCATTAAAAAACACGACATAAAAAATTCTTTTCTTTACCATTATATTTGCCCTCTGCAATAGTGTCACTTTGTCCTGTGAAGTTTTCTGATAGGACTGTAAATACGAAAGATATTTAGGTGTTCCCATTTATGTGGGAAGATGAACACAAGCCCAACTTAAATCTAGTTAAATGTGGACGCAACAACACCCGTACTGACTCACGGCTCCATCCGCGAGGAATTCCAATTCGAAATCAGATATATACATTTTTATAATAGAACACTGAAGACTGGAAGTTCCGATGGAAATTCCAATTAGAACATTAGAAATAATAATTGATGGTGTTCATTGAAGGAACAGTCGAAGGGCAGGATTATTGAAAGTTGGCCACGAGTAGACAAAGGAAACATTGAAGAATAACAGAACATTAATTACCGGTATTCGTTGAACTGCCGTTGAACGTAGGCCTGACCTGGGACTAGATGACACCTTGTACACCTCTGGTAGGCCCCTAGTAAGCCACTGGTCCACCTCAGGTAAGTCCTTGGTCCACCTCTAGTAAGCCCCTGGTCATTCCTGGTCACCCCTGGTCACTCTTGGTCACTCCTGGTCACCCCTGGTCACTCCTGGTCACCCCTGGTCACTCCTGGTCACCCCTGGTCCACCTCTGGAAAGTCTCTGGTCCTCCTGGTCCCGGAGCCGACCGCTCATGCCGGCACCGCCGCGCCGCGCCCGTGTAACTGACAAACTGACTGACGGAGTGCTCTCGCCAAGCTCGGGTGACATCGAATATCGATCGATGTCGATCGTCGTGTCAACAATTAATGATAATTATTTCATGCTTGTTGACAAGCACTCCCTTGGCTATCAGACCACCTAATTGTTTAGTAAAAGTGGCTAATAGTATTCGAGATACGGAATAACTTTTAAACCATGCACAATCCCACGCATTAATTTATTCAATAAAATTCACAGATAAATTTATTATTTCTGGCTGTTTAATGTTTATAACAATTCCTTTTGCTAATGATGTTAACGAGCACTCCCTTGATCACCTCGACCTAATTGTTTACAGTAACGTCTTGATCTAACTCTTAATCTTACTCTGTTTTTCAACATATTTCTGTTCCCACAGATCGATTCTTTGAACATTTATATATATAAAAAAGTGTAATGTAATAATTCTTGTTTATGAAATATTTTGAAATTACAAATTGAGGTATCTCATATAAAATTTGGAATAGGAATTGTTGATTTTTCTAAAATTATGCTTCAATACTTTCATTTCTAGGAATTTCTTGTCCTAGAATTTTGCTTTTAATATTGTAAACGTTAAAAACCAACGCTAAAACATCGTCTGAAATATCTGCACTTGGAATACGTTCGGTGCAAAATGTAACAATTCATGATAATCAATATGGTTTCGTGACGATTTTCCTTCTTACCGACGAGAATCTCCTCAGTGGCCTTCTGCACCGACGAGATCACGTCGATGGTCTTCTGTTTCTTACTCCAGCCAGAATACATCCTAGGGGGCGTAAGAAAACACCAAATTATTCGAGTGACACGATTTCCCATAAGGCTGGCAGTCTTTAACAGTATCTTGTCGGTGGTTTGGGTTAATTCTGGGTTCGATTTGGATATGATTATGTTTAATTTTTATTAAACGTAAACCCGGTAAGGTAGAGAATGACACTAAAATGATAAGAAATTTTTTTTGAGTCTCCAAGAATCCGTTTTGGTAACATGTTTTTAATGTAAACTGTACCGATGTGTGCAAAATTTTAGCTCAATCCGATTTGACCGACTTTCGGAAGTTTACCCAGAATTTGTCTGCTAGTTTGAATGTTTCACCACAGATGACGCTAGTTGAATGGCTCGATTTATATACATGCTTTATAAAAATACAATGAATTTGGTAAACGAAGATTTATACTAGATCACGTAAGCTGTACGTTATTTTAGAATGATTCTGCTGTAGTTTAATGACGTATCAAAATAATTTCGACTCAACTTTTATTTATTAATTATTCCTTTATCCAGGTCTTCCAAATATACATTTATTGAAAACTGATTTATTCGATTTTTACACGAAATACACGTATGTTTGCACGAGTAAAAAGTAATTAGATAAATGATGTATAATTAAATAGAAAATATTCAAGTAATCCATATATTTAGTTTAAATTTATATCTTTTATAAGGATCTTTTCTGATATTTTAAAGTCTTTTCATGGATAGTATGTTTACATTTTGTATTTGCAATTTTCAAATTAATACCGTGAATATAGTTACACCCCCGCTCAAAAATATGTGGACACTTTGTTGCAAGTATAATTTATTCTAATAGTACCAAATTGTACAATTTAATTATTAGAATCTCTTGAATAAATAAAAGTTTCTTCCGTATGGCCAATACTGTTTCAATCTACGATGATCCATTAGCGTGGTTTGCTGTCTTCTCAAGACAATAATAATACTTATTGGCGAGATATCTAATAAATTTATTATTAACTGTGTAAACTAGACCGCGTAAAAAATTAAACGTGTTGTCCACATTCTTTTGAGCGGGAGTGTACATGTATGTAGAATAAAAAAGTAACGTGTCGTACAATTCGTTTCATATTTAATTGATAGGGTAAATGTGTATGTACCACATAGATATATTGATAATTCTTTCGCGCTACTAATTGTTTGACAAACAATTAATTAATTGTATGTAATTGTAAATGCAATAAATAATATCGTAAGAGTGTGTCCGTTTCGTCTGTAACATTCATGTTTATCCGACGGTACTATCAAAATTTTTTCATCGATAACATCGATATTGATTCGTTGTTATCGTTGAAGTTTAGTTATTGATATGATTGAAATGAAATAATTGACATTATTGGAATGTTTTCTGTTGTCGTATTATAATAATCTTATTCAAATTTAAGATTCATTTTTATCTTTATTCATGATCTACCAAATCCAAGAGGATCGAGGACTCAATTAATATAATAAATCACAACTCCTCAGTATTCATTTTATTAATACTATATCTACGGAGAAGCGAAAGCGTCTATTTTACATTACTTTACTCCTAATTTCAGTAATTGTAAATTAAGAAATTTCGAACTCGCCATTATGGTGGTTCCTGCAGTTATAGTAATAAGTAGATTGCGTATCTTTATGCATTTATGCCATTCAAAAATTTTCAAAAAATGCTGGAATGGAAAATTCGATAGAATTTCCTGCGAGGTTATCTACAAAGGCTACTACCGTGGGCATTATTTGGCGAAACAGATATTTCAAATACTATTTAATATTCTAGATTTTATTTTGTTTAAAGAAAATAGTATTTTAAATAAGATATACAATTTCAAAAATAATATATTTCTATTTGAACAATCTGAACCTGAAAATAAAATATTTCTATTTCAACCATTTGATCTACAAAATAAAATATTTCTATTTCAACAATCTGAAACACGAAATAAAATATTTTACTTTTAACATTGTTATAGTACTCTGAGAAACCGTATGAACATACAGTGTATCTCATCGTTAAGAAACGATTTACATTAATTTCAGCAATAATATTTGAAATTGAAATTGAAAATAAAGACGAAATACAAATATTTTCATTATTCTTCAAATAAAATAGTATTTTCAAATATTACTGCCTCAAATAAATTATCTTATTCTCAAAAATTACTGCATCAAATAAAACATTTTATTTTCAAAGTTATACACATACTTTAAAATAAATATGATTATTTACTATTTACTATTTACTATTTAAAATACTATTTTCCCCAGCACTGGCTACTCTACCACTGAAAATAAGATTTTATTCGATTCCAGTTTCCTAAAATTTACCTACAAAACTTGAAAATTCTATAACCATCCGCAGTTTAGTAATAAATATGTTCTTCATAGCATAAAACATCATTCATTACACTCACATTCTGGACAAATACAGAAAATTACAACATAGTCGAAGCGAAACAAAAATTGCAAAAGTATCGGGAATCGTAAAGGATGAATTTTTATCCGAGGCACAGTTGAGTATTTAGCCCGAAAAGCTGGCCAAAACTATTGCAACGTTATTTATGGTCTTATGGTCATAGTATTATATCGTTGGATTCGTCTTAAGATCAGCTACAACATTATGAAATAAAAAATACATTTTAATATTTAAACAATCAAAGTGACCTTGATTATTTGTCGAAAAAAAAATATTTTCGAAATTTTATATATCGTAGTTTGTAGATTTCTGAAGACTGTTCAACTTTTGTTCGAAACATTTTTTTAAACAAAATTATTTTATTTGTTTTTATTAGGCTAAGAGTTCTTGCGAATGAAATAATGCCATTATATTCTGCAATTCAAAAAAAATGCGTTGGATAAAAACTTTGCAAACAAATTTATAATTTTATATGAATATATTTTCGTTTATATTATTTTATTTTAACATATTACATTAATCCTTACTCATTTATTTCTGAGTCGTCTTCCATGTCTCTACTACATGTATTAGATTCTTGTTCCTCTGAAATTAAAAGTTGTATTGTTTCGGGTGAAAAAGGTTCTCCTTTTTTATGAAAGTTTTTCGGGATCCAGATATGAATGGGTCCGATGATAATAACAGTCTATTCAAGACGTCCTAATTGCAGGCCTCTCTGAAAAATTTTCGGCTATTTTGTCTGTATAGGCGGATGTGTATGTTTTGTGCTTCTGCAGCTTCTTCAACTGGTGAATTGGTCAACTATCAGATTATATGTGAATTATAATGAACTTATGAAATACAGCTTGAATTTTCGAACTATTTCCTCTGAATATCTCTGGACAACTAACTGAATACAGAATATCACGTAGAAATGACGATCGGCCTACAGTCTACATTGTATCGAGCATTGCCACAAAAACCGTTTGGAAATTGTTAAAGGCACGAATTGGCAGTTAAATTTTAAACCAAAACAAGCATCGGGACTCACTGGCAAGCATACTAAAATTGTATTTGAATTGTTTGAATTGTAACGTACTTCACTGAATTATTAGTCAATTTTTAACACAACTAATCGCAAAAAACACAAGTAATAAAGAGCATAATATTTAAATGAAAGTAAAGTACATACATACCTAAAAAAACATCTGTAAAGGAAAAAGTTGGCATTCATTTATTTGCGGTATCGAAAAATCATTATTGAGCGAACAGTAATTCAGAGACTAGTTGAGAGAAACAGGATTACGAAAACTCTCCACCTTTGATAAAGCATAACACTTCGTGAGGGAATAAAATTCAAAAAAGGTATTGGAATATTATTCTGTAAATATTCAACTATCTCGGAAACCAAAAATGTTATATTTTAGACAAAATTTTTTAATTGGCTTTTGGCCAGCTTTTCGAGACAAATACTTCTCTGTGCGAGGGTTGAAATAAAAGTGTTACCACAATTCGTTTTAATTATGACGTAAAAATGGAGAACGGTTGATATTCAGTCGAAAAAAATGTTTACAATTCGATGAAAAATTCTTTTGTCGCCGGTTCGGGGATGGCAGGAACCCCGCTCCGGCCATTTTCCGGCGAAGGACTTTCACTTTTTCTTCGTTGGCGATGCTTCTAACCAAGCGGCGATTCTTTATCCGAGGGAGAGAAAGCATGCCGCCGGAAGAATTTACGTAGCACTTAATCTCACTACTTAGAGGCCTTGGCGGAATCACCCTACTCCGCATTTCTTGCTACCTATTCTTCTTCGCCTCGCTGTTCTTCCAGCACCACTCATCATCGTGAACCTCTTCGTTACATTCAAACACTTTCGCGAAAACTCTCAATTCCTAACGAAGGGAAGTTCGCAAGCCACCGTTAACAATTTAAGAGGACGTTCTGGTTTTGAATGCCGTTTTTTTTCATCAATTTTTACGAATTTCTCGCAGAAGAACTGAGATAGATGTCCCCTCTATAAACCATTTAGTGGTACAGTTTTTTAAAAATAAGTTTTTCCAATGTAAAACATTGTCACGTTCGGTGGTTCAGCCGTTATCAATAATTGATAAAATCAATCATGTATATTATATTTCTTTCCGAATTTCTTTTTGTATTTACTCTGCTAATTATGCACGGGCTAACGATGACATCAAATATCATAATTATTATTTAATATTGAATTATCGTATATTATACCACATTGCGAGCGATAGAATTAAGGAAAATCTGTAAGATATATTTCTCAGTGGACTGCATGGGATTGCTAACTCATGTGATTTATTTCGAAACTTAAACTTATCTTTAAACAAGAGATTCATCAAACAAATTCACAGCGAAATCTATTTTATCAAATAAATGAAATCATTCAAAATATAATATGCGAGCGAATAATTAAATGAAACACCCGTTGAAATTTATTCATCGCTAGGGTTTGCAATACCGAACCAAAAATACAATACCGATATTCGGTATTTTTTTAAACGTTGTACCGGAATACCGGTATTAATACCGGCATTAGGAATTTTCAAAAAGGTACAGAAACACAGCTGTTTCTTTACCATATTTATCAGTTTTATACAAAAAATAATAAACTATAAAAATATAAAGAATTTTGT